>JAKSZP010000259.1:0-125148 GCA_022478985.1 Massospora cicadina
GGCAATATTGGGTCTAATGAGTTATATCGGATATAACGATTTTTATATTGGTTCACCTCTAAAATAAGGTGATGTCAACATTTGACAATTACAATTAAAATCGCCTACAATTAAGGCGATGGCAATTTTGAGAATAACCTGCTGAAGCAAGGAGAATCGGTGGAACTGAATAATCCAAGCTATGATAGTGGTATTATCCAAGCCACTGTAATATAAGCGAGATGGGCGATCAAGAGGAGTTTCGTTGTTAAGTGAGTACAGAAAGGCGGAATAAGAAGAATCCGCGGGATTAGGCTTATTAAATAAAAGAGGTTGTGGGAGCAAGTGCTCCATATTTTTATATTGGATATTTTCTGTTGTTTTGAGGACAACGATCTTCATATTGTTGGTCCTAAATGCTCAGTGGGTCAAACCCTGTGCAAAGTCTGCTGGCATATCTATTGATACTGCTGAATTTATAACAATGGATAAAGCAAACATGTCCTTAGATAGGCTGAAGGGCTGTGCCTTATCCTGGAAAAACAAACATTGTACCTCACGCCATATCGCTTTTGATTGAGGGCACTCTTCCAGGTAGTGAACCAGCATTCCATAATGGCCACACATGCACAGGATGAGTGCAAATTGTTAGAGCGTTTGGCAGTACAGTATACCCATCTCAATCAGCGCCACACGTGGGAACAGGTATGCGGTTGCAGAAGAGGGTGGTGTGCGTACTTCCAAATGGCTTTCTGGGTATCTAGGGGGTAGGGGATGTCCATCATGTCCAGGTGGTGCACCTTTGCCATGGTAGGGGGTCGCATGGGTATCACTCCGTTCAGAATGGGAAGTCCTTGTACTTCCTGGGTGAACTGAGGAGAGGGACGGCCCCTCTGGGAGGTGTGCCCACAGATGCAAATTATCCACTCAGCACTCCGCATGGAGAGGAGGATCCTTTTGAAGAGGGGCAACATCCCATGTGGGCACGCAGTAGAAGGATTCAAGGCAAGGTACTTTAACAGAAGTGGGGGTGGGAAGGATTGGTGAGGCCCAGGGTGCAGGAGAAGTTGGAGAGGGCCACGCGGGACCAGTGCTGGGCTGAGACTGTAGGGTTAGTAATGGCAGCGACCCAGGTGCCAAGGATTTTGGCTGCATGGGCCTCAAAGTTGAGCAGACCCATACCACCACTATGGCGAGGGCCAAACATGACATCCAGGCGCACCAACTGTGGGCGGCTTAACCAAAGCCACCCTTGCAGAAGGGCGTATAATGTCTTGAAGAAACAAGGGGAAAAGGTGATAGCATGGGCCCCAAACCAAACTTTAGAGAAGATCATAGAGTTGGCTAGCACTACCCTGTCTGTAAGGGAGGTCTGGCAGGCTCTGAGGGAAGCTATGCATTTTGTAACGTTGTACAGGATATGGTGCTCCATAACCGTTAAGGTGTACCCTCCTGCCTCCAGCCACACCCCCAAATGGCGGACTGGGCCAACGGTGGGGCGTGGCACAAAGGGGAGTCTGAGCGGGGCGGAGTGGGGTGGGCAGGGTAAGCAATCCCGTGCACTAGTTGATGAGGCAGGTAGGAAATGGGGCGCTGGGGCCCAGAAGGCTTGATACTGGCCAAGGAGAACAATTTTAGTTTTGGAAGCGTTAAGTGCTGCATTAATTAACCTGGAGTAAACCTGGATAATATCTTCAAGCGCGCGTGCATCATGATTGTTAGAAACCCCAACCACACAATCATCAGCAAACGCCAACATCTTGACAGGGGCTTGGCCTTGCACATGGACCCCAGTAAGGCGGTAATTCACATTTTAAAGAAGTGGGTCAAGTCTGAAGTTATACAAGAGTGGGCTAAGAGGGTCCCTGTCGCGATTCCAATATGACTGGACGATAAGCCCTAGGTTGTGAGGGTGGGACAGATGTATCCACTAAAATTGATATAAGTAATGGTAATTTGAGCGCCTCAAAATTAGGAGATATTGGTCTGTTGGAATTCGCCTCAAATTGGGCGTCATGAGATTAACAAATACAGAATTGATGTAGCCAATGAGATATGGCGAATTTAGTTACTAAGCCATGTAAGTGGTATTATCCAAAGTTGCTACAATATAAGTGGGATGAGATGATTGAGGAGGGGAGGTTTTTGTAGTTTGAGAATTAGCAGAACAGCAAGAATCAGCTGTATTAAATATATTAATAAAGAAGAGTTGTGGGAGCGAGTGCTCCATATTTATTTTATATGTCTTTTCTTATTTTCAGGGCAATGATCACATTTTTTTCACTCTAACTTCTCATTGGGTTGAACCCTGTGAAAAACCCTTTGGTGTATCCCTCACATACTGCCAATTTTATAACAGTGGTGCTCACTACAGGGGCCCCATTGATCAATTATAAAGGATAAAAACTCAGTTGCCAGCTATGTTGCATCAATGCAGTTTTGATAAATATCCTACTCAACACTCTGGGTCAGTTGCCTATGTGGAGCTGAAACTGGCGTTGGATGCTGTGCTTAAAAAACAAGATGAGCTGCTCCAGGAGGTCTACTGCAATAAGCTGCCCCCATTTGATCACGAAGGGAATATTTATGGGTACTTTAAGCAATTTGAGATTGCAACTGAAGGAGTCTCAGATCAATTAAGAGAAAAATTGTTGATTTCTTTCTTGGATGTCGGAAGTGCTGATCAAGTCATCTATTATCTTTAAGGCAGTTCCCTTATATACCAAGAAGTCAAAGACATGGTGCTGCGGTTGTTTGGCGGAACTGCAAAGATGTTGCAGTGGAAGGCCAAATTTTTGATCTTCAAGTTTCAGCAGAATGAAACCCTCAACACATTTTCTGAGAAATTTATGGCGGAAGCTCACATGCTAATTGGGGCTGGAGTTTTATCTGAAGCTGATGTGTGTATTGCAATGACTTCTGCTGTGAAGCCATACCATAAGTTACATAACGTTATGGCCCCACTGTTGGATGAAGATGTACCTTTGCTTAAACTTGTTCAATTTTTACACCATATATCAGTCAACTTCCCTCCACCTAATGTTGAGCGGAATCTTTCTGCTATAAAAGCTAAATCATCATATTTGGGAGCATTGGCAGTCCAGTTCAGATTTCACCAGGTTATCATCAGCAGTTAAACGTTCAACCAATTCCTGCTTATCATCCATGGGCCAACTATCGCCCTAGACCTGTTTATGCTGATCACTTCCAGCCCAACTCTCTCCATGGTTTGTATTGCATTAATCAGGGATGTGGGCCCTATGGGGTTAGCTGTTTCAAATGCAGTTGTCAGGGGCATCTGGCACGCTGGTGCCCTAATCAACTGGTCTCTTGTGTACAGCTGGAACAGTATGGCCAGGAAAAGTCAGAGTGGAGTAGAGAAGGGACTCTCTATCTCCGCTATACCAAACCAAGATGTCCCACCTGAACCCAAATTAGAATATTCAGTGGAAGTTTCCTTGCACAATGAGTCAGTTTTATATCAGCAGCCAGTTGGAGGGTGAATGTTTTGACACAAGTACAGTCAGCGACTATGGTTGAAAGGGGGTCCCAGATGCAGGTTGAGCCATATGCTTGTCAAATGTTCAACCAAGTAACCCCTGAAAAGTTAGACCCCTCCTCAGATGCACCTTTCTTGCAAGCAGTAAGCGTCACTCTTCCAGTCAAAACTATTATAAAACAATATCCCAGAATCGGTAAAAGGATTGTGTGTTTCCTTGTAAATAGGGATTCTTTAGATGTCCATGTTATTACCAGCTGAGATGCATCTTACTCTGAATGTACTTACTGTGATTTGGTTGTAGCTAAGACCTGAGTCTGTGCCATCATAGATACCAGTGCCCCTGTCAACATAGTCTCCACCAAATTGGTGGCCAGGTTGGCATTAAAACCAGATGTGGAACACCGGATGGTATATGGCACTGCTGGAGTGGAGAATATGGTCTCTGAGGGAGCATACAGTGAACTTCCGCTGAGGTTTGGTTCTATTGTCAGGGTAACTCTAGATATAGTGTTACCAAATAGCAATTAAAACTGTTAATTGGAATTGCCTTCTTGCGGCACTATGGGGCTGTTATTGATATGACAAATGAGACTTTTGAAATATTGGGTCAGCAAATCCCAATCCACTTCACCTCTATCGGAGTACCATATGATCCAGTGCATATGGGGAAGATTAATCTAGCTTATAGCAACGGAGTAATTCCAGTGCGCTACCACCGGTTAAAGGGCAAAACCCAGGCCCTTCCTCAACAGATATGTGATTATCAAGGGCTGCCGCTCAGAGTTGCCGGACATATATCTATTCCATCTGGGCATCAAGTTATATTGAACAATGACTTGGTGATTGAAATTCCAGACAGACTCTATGGGGAGGTTATTGGGCCATATCAGCAATCACGGTTTGAGCCCCACGTGGCCCCAAGCATTATTTTACCAGGGCAGGGGGAGATCAAAGTTCTGCTTGCAAATCTACAAATGGTACCACTGCAAATCCGCTGCCACCAATTAGTGGCATATTTACACTTAATCCCCATTGAGGAGGTTCTTTCAGTTCATGACTTTGGGTCACTGGAGGAATTTGGTCTTTCTTTCAAACCACAGCTCAGTGTAATGGCAGTTGTATCGCGTGATGAATTAATGGGACTGTTGGAACAACAGAAGGTTAGGGCAATCGCTTTATTTCAAAAATATAAAGAGATTTTTACTGTTGACAGCCATGATTTAGGATGCATGCGGGGGGTGGTTCATAGGCTGGACACTGGAGATCATCCTCCCATCAGGTCAAGGCTGATCCGCCAATCAAGGGTGGCAGAAGAATTAGTAACTGAGGAAATTGACAATCTATTAGCGCAAGGGATGCTTGAACCATTGAAGAGTCCATGGGCTTCACCCATTCTGATTGTTAAAAAGAAGTATGGCACCAACTGAATAGTAATTGACTACTGGAAGCTCATCAGCATCACTAAAAAGGGCTCATATCCCTTACCACGGATTGATGACACTTTAGATCGGCTAGGTGGAGCTCATTTCTTCTCAGCTATGGACCTGATCTTAAGCTATTGGCAAATCGAATTGCCACTGATGGAGCAGGAGAAGTGCGCAGTAATCACATCTAAAGGTCTTTTCCAATCAACCCAGATGCCACAAGGGCTGTGTAATGCCCCAGCTACGTTTCAACGAGCAATGTATACTATTCTGGGGGACCTAATACTGCCATGTGTCCTTGTATACCTTGATGACATTAATGTTTTCTCCTGAACCTTCTCTGAACAACTCGACCATCTAGAAGCTGTATTATGCTGGCTCGCTGAGGCCAACATCAAGATCAAACCCCAGAAATGTCACTTCTTTAAGGACTAGCTGGAGTACCTGGGGTTTGTGGTTGATGCCACAGGGCTGAGACCTCAACCAGCCAAAGTGGAAGCTATTCAAAAAATGACTCCACCCAACAGCAAATGGGATATACAGATCTTTTTGGGAATGGTCAGATATTACCAGTGCTCATCCCTAACTTCAGCTGTATTGGGGGCCCACTATTTGAGTTATTAAGAAAAGACACTATGTTTGAATGGACGGAATGTCAGCAATACGCCTTTGATATGCTTTAAATGGCATTAACCAGTGCGCCGGTGTTATGCTATCCCAATTTCAAAAAAGAGTTCATTGTTCAGATGTATGCATCCCTCTTGTAAGTCCCAGGGAACGTCCTCTCAGTGTTGACCAGTCCATTTTCCCATTTCCAAGTAAGAAGGCACTGAAGAGGATGGCTGTACCCCTTGTTACTCAGGGCAATCTCGCTCGCATAGTAGATGAGTGCTGGGTAACAGCTCTCCCACTTCAGATCCCATTTCCAGTACCCACACTAACCTCAGCATATCTGTTACAAGGAATCAGTGAAATCTGCACCAAGATTGCTGAAATAAAATCAATCATAACCAATTCAAGTGGCAATCCGCCCAATGCTCAGATTTTAAATGGTCAAAAAGGTATGAAGACTGATCTAACAGCTGGAATGCCTGACAGTTGCAATTTAATTAACATGACGATCAGAAAAATCTCTCCCCTCCCAAATCTGGCAGGCATCACCCCTGATGGGCAGCTTCCTGCTGACAAATAGGGCACTGCGCCCAATGCAATGCCATTGACCAAATGAACAGCCCAGCAACTGAGCACGGGCAGATTGGGTGTCCCAAACCCATTCCCAACCAAATGGGCCAACCCTATGTGGGGTGGCCTTGGGGGATTTCTGCCGCTCATTGGGCTAAATGCCATCACACCAACATCAGATATGTAGTCGAGCTTTGGTTCAGGCGTTTGAGGTCAAACTGACAGCAACTCAGCCCACCACCAAATTTTGCAATGATGGTTCCCAAGGAACTAACCCGCCCATTCCCAAATAATTTGCCAATTGGTTGAATCTGAGGGACCTGATCCCAGCTTTGTTTTCCCCCAAATTGACTACTATTTAATCAGTCACATCGCACTAAAAAATTGTTGGTCAATTTTTCTTTCCTAAATTTCCATCAAAAATTCTTCCTAAAATTAGTTTTTACATGCAAAAAACTAAACCGCCTTATCCACCAATGTTTGCATACCCCTCGGGGTTAATGGCCATGTGCATCTGGTACTTTATTTTGTGCCTATATGAAATTTTGGCTCACTGGCAGATATTGATGGAACTCCTTTCCGGTTCCATATTCATCATATCAGCAGCAGTGCCTCAGGCATTCTGGTTTGCTGTTCAGATGCTCTGGCATCTGGGCTGGCAGGCCAGTCTAATTCTTACTCGCTGTCCACCTGACACCTTTCTGCTGTAGGGGCAGTCCTATCCCAAAAAGATGAGGAAGGAGAAGAGCACCCCATAGCATACTGTAGTCATAGTTTGAACAGCCATAAACACAATTACACTGTGACTGAGCAGGAGTGCTTGGCGGTGATCTATGCCTATAAGCAATTTCAGGTATATTTGCATGAGGTGAAAGTTAAAGTTGTAACAGATCATGCCTCGCTATGCTGGTTACAAAATCTTAAAGAACTGGAAGGATGTCTGGCCTGATGGGCTCTTAAATTGCAGGCATAGGATTTCGAAATTCTTCACTGACCCAGAGAAAAACACCAGAATGCTGATTGTTTATTGAGATTACCTATTATTGCATTTACGGTGGATCTGAGTGATATCCTGTTTGATAAGATGCTTAGTGGCAAGTATGCCGATGAACCGCCCCCAATCATTAAGGTATTGGACGGAATAAGGGCCAATACGTTCCAGAAAAATGGGGAATTATATAAGCGGATAGGGGACACTACTGTGCATGTCCCAAGACCATCCATCCACCCAAGTACTATTATGAGTGCACACTGATCATTTGGACACGGTGGAGTGCGTAAGACCATGGAATTATTGCGGCCTTAGTATTACTGAGAAAGCATGAACTTCATTGTACTTGATACTATCTCCTCCTGTCATCAATGCCAAGTGGAAAAGCTGTTCTGCCAGAAGACTTCATACTGGTTAGTGAAGCCACACTTCACCTGGCACACCATTTCAATTGATGTTGTGGGTCCCTTATCAACAGGGGCAAACCAGTCCAAATACATCCTGGTAGCAATTGACCACTTGACCAGGTGGGTTGAGGCGTGACCAATATGCAATTTTGGAACACTAACGGTGGCCAAGTTTGTTATGGAGTGTATAACTTAGCAACACGGTTGTCCCCAATTCATCCTTAGTGATAATGGGATGAACTTCACTTCACACATTCTATTAAGCTAAATGAGCTGATGGCCATCCATGGGGTTCTAATAACTCCGTATAACCCCAAGTCCAATGGAATGGTTGAACAGGTTAATGAAACCCTGTTGAACATACTCCAGAAGTTGGTCACAGACAGGCCCTCTGATTGGATTACCCTCATTTCTACCGCAGTATTCGCCTACAACATTAGCTACCATTTGGCCACGGGGAAAAGTCCATTCCAATTGCTTTATGGATGGCACCCCGCTCTGCCCTCCCTCCTATATGCCTGTGTAGAGGACAAAGGAGGAATGGATCTGCAATGCTATCTGACCATTCTAATGAATACGCTGATCAAATTACAAACTGAAGCATACTCGCTCAGATTAGCCAAGAGAATCAAAGCCAGGCTGCCGATTAGTATGGCAGAGTGGCCTAGAACAGTTCAATGATGGAGAAATGGTCCTATTTCATGATCAACATGGGTTTGGCTGAAAACACAAGCTGGCCAGTATCGGATTGGACCATTCAAAGTCATTGAGAAGAAAGGCATAGATGCATATACTATCAAGGACCCCGCTAGCAGTTGGATCATCAACTTATTGCATGTGAAGTTCCTCCGGGCATATAAGCAATAAGAGCCTTATCATCCAGTCAAGGAGGGGGTAATGTCACAATTCCAATATGATGAACGATAAGCCCTAGGTCGTGATGGTGGGACAGATGGATCCGCCAAGGTTGATATGAGTAATGGTAATTTGAGCGCCTTAAAATTAGGCTTATTGGGTTGTTGGAAAATCGCCTCAAATTAAGCGTCTTGAGATTAATGAATACAGAATTGATGTAATCAATGAGATATGGCGAATTGAGTTACTAAGCCATGTAAGTGGTATTATCCAAAGTTGCTACAATATAAGTGGGATGAGATGATTGAGGAGGGGAGGTTTTTGTAGTTTGAGAGTTAGCAGAACAGCGAGAATCAGCTGTATTAAATATATTAATAAAGAAGAGTTGTGGGAGTGAGTGCTCCATAACTATTTTATAAGTCTATTCTTTTATTTTCATGGCAACAATCATCACATCGTTGAACCTAATTTCTCAGTGGGTTGAACCCTGTGAAAAACCCTTTGGTGTATCCCTCACTTACTGCCAATTTTATAACAGTCCCCTTGGCGCAGGCCCCTTTGATGGTGAACTACATCTGTGAGGAAGCCAGGGCCATGCACAGCCATTGTGGCAGATTCCATGAGCAACATCACCCAATTAATAAAGTGAAGGGGGAGGCGGAACTTGTGGAGGCAGGCTCTGAGATCTTCCAGTTGACTCTATCATAGGCCTTCTGCTGGTCTAAAAACACAAGTGCTCCAGAAGTCGTGGATTGGCAAATGTTGGCTACAGTGTGTATATTGTCCAAATTAACCTTTTGGGGATGAAACTGAATTGTTCAGGGGAAATGAGAGCAGAGGCAGAGACCTCTAGACGGTTAGCCATGATTTTCATAAAAAATTTTGTGTCTGTGTTAGTGAGAGAAATGAAGCACCAGTTGGCCAAGTCCAGCTTATCCCCTTTCTTGTATAATGTAATTGTGAAGGCCTCTTGCCCTCCAGGCAGGAGGCGCGTTTCCAGAAGTCATTGGTTCAGAGTGGCAAGCATCAAGGAGGAAAAATCTTTGAAATACTTCTTATAGAACTCATAAGGGATGCCATCTGGGCCTGGGCATTTTCAATATAGTGCACCACAAATGGCAGACCAGATTTCATCCCGAGTAATCAAATTCATCAACTCCAGGAACCAGGAAATGGTGCAGATGTGTGCACTTTTGAGAAAAGTTTACATTTTGGCCGGCGGAATTGGATTTGATCAATACAGTTCAGAGTAATAATTTTTTATTTTGATTGCCACTTCAGCCAGTGTATCCGCAATGGAGTGGTCTGTCCTTTGCACCTGTGTGCAGGCCAAACTCTGGTGCAATGCAAAGAATTTTCGAAAAAAGTAAATGGAGCACATATTGCCCGCTGTAATATGCTTTGCTTTATACTGAACACAAACCCAATGCTTGTGTTGTCTCACCAGTGCATTGAGGCGGGCGGACACATCTGCCCACTTGTGACCCCAAGCTGGGCTGTAGCCTGCAGCGGGGATGTTAGACTCTAGGTGGTCCATCTCTCTGCCAGTGTGCGCAAAATGACTGCTGAGGCAGCCCGTGAGTGGCGTGAGGAGAGGTGGCGAGACTGGAGGATTGTGTTCGCCTTGAAGGTTGACCAGGTGGAAATTGGATCTGCACATAATGGTGTGACAAACTCTGGAGCTGAGGTCACAGATTCCACCCACAAGGAAAATCTTGGCAACGCAATTTTGGCTGGGAGGAGTTTGCACCATTTTGGAACCTGGGCTGCTGGGTTGGATAAAGAGAAGAAAAATTGATACCATTCTATGGTTGAAGAAATTGATTTTTGCCATGGTGAAGTGGGAAATTTGGGTTTAAAATTTTAATGGTGCAAGAATAAGGTCAATGCGGGTCATGGACCTTAACCGGCCATTGTGTACGTGGGGACATGACATGTTAGTGAGTAGCGGAGCATGGCATGGCAAAGTATCAAACAGTCCTAGAGTGGCCTTGAGAATGCGAAGTTCAACATGCCTCTGTGGGGGTGTAGGCGATGAGGTCCAGCGGTCTGTGGATGGGTTCATCCAGCAGTTCATGTCACCAACAACGAATGGGTCAGGGGTAGCAGAAGGGAATTGACTGCCAAGAAAAAAGTCCAATGTTCTCATGCACAGGTTGGGGCATAAATGTTAACAACAGCATTCACTTCATCATCCCACAAAAAGATGACAACAAGGACGCGGCTGTTTAGGTATGAATTTGATGAAATAAATTTAAAATTACTGTTCACTTGCACTAGCACCTTACAGTGCTCAGACCAAAAGGAGAGGGAAGGGAGGAGCATGGTTTTCCATGTTTCCTCTGTACCGTGCGGATAGTGGGTTTTCTGAATGGCCAGGATGTCCATGGGTAAATTATTTTGTAAAAAAACTCAGTTTCCTAGCCTGGGACGGTGAGGCCTTGAGTCCAGCGATGTTCAACGTCCCTAAAGTAAAGGCTCCCCCCATTGCACCTTAAGTGCAAGGGGAAGGGCACCCCTGCCCTTCAGCCTTCTCTTATTCAGCATGTTGCTGCGCTGCAGCGTGGGTATTCTGTGCTATGGAGTATGTGTCATAGTGGGAATCTTTAGCAGTGGGGTTTGCGTTGGCTTTTGCCTTCACTTTTTCTCTGCTGTGGGACGAGTTTTTTGCGGTGTGTGCATTTGTGGTGCACCAACGCTTGGAGGTGGGATTTCAGCAGGATTATTGGTGAGCGACTTGGTCCCAACTGATGCTTGGGCGCATTGGTTGGGTGAAACTGATTTACCCATCAGGTTTTCAGCTTGTGTGGCCCAATCAGCTTGGGTGTCCCAATCTGATTTGTTAAGGGATTCACAAGCTGCTTCCACCGTGAAAGTCTCAATGTCCTCCTGGAGTTGGGCTGATGGGATTGCAGATGCGGTCTTGACTGCCTCCTTGGCCGCCACCTTGCGGGCCTGTTTGGCCTTCTTCCACTCTTTTGGGGACACTGGTTTAATTAGAATGTAGCAGCCTTGCACTCCCCATGGGAAGGCTGCATTGGTGTATAGTGCTGGTTTATAGTGGGCTTCTGCACCGCACATTGCATCTGAGAGAATTTCATGTTGATTAATGCCCTCCTTGGAGGGGCAGGTGTGGGCCTTGTGGCCAAAAGCGCAACAGAATGTGCAGATGGGAGCGCGCTATCCACGGTGACCCTGAATGGATGGGTGTTTTTCCCATTGATTTCAAGATAAGTGGTGTGTGGGATTTGGGTCAAATCATCTGATATCCCCACGGATGGGGTGAGAATAGCAATCACTTTGCCCATGCACAGGTTTGGCATTAGTGTAAAGAACTGCATTTTGAAGGATTCTATTTCTCCATATATGGCAAACCCAGCCTTCAGGTGGTGCTCTAGCATGGTTCGCTTGACTGTTGTAGGCAGGAAGTCAAAAGTCACGAAAATTTGATTCAATTTAGTCCAGCGGGTGCGCTTTGTTTTGACTATCTGTTGACCTTCCAGGAGATTCACTACTATGCAAACCTTTGCAGCTTCATCCACCGCTTCCTTATTTTTGAAGCCAAGATCCAGCCAACAGCGTGGCATGGAGTGGGGTGTGACGTACACCACATTTGGGAAATGTATGTGTACATCTCCACAAAACATCTCCCAAAGCGCCATTTTCTGAATATCCAGGAAAACATGCTCCCTGTGTTCTACTGACAATAGTGGTTGGGAGTGTGGCATATTGATAAACTGGTTGCAGCGCGCTTGCCAGTACAAAATTTCCAAGGAAATGGTAACTGTTGGTTTTTTACTACTAAATTTATCTATTCCGCTGGACTCACTTGGGCGTTTACAAAATTTGGTTGATGTGGGGCCAACCTCTGTGCCCTTAACTTTACTCACCCAACTGCTCCCTGACATTGGGCGCCAACTAATCTCCTTGATGAGATTATTAAACTTTACCTAGACTTGAATTGAATTTGTTACAAAAGTGTTTGCAATGAGAGAGAAAAGTTAAATATTCTCAATGTAATCTTTAATCCATTTACAAAAGCAGGAGATTAAGGAGGTAAGACCACTCATCACCTCTGTTAATCAGAAGCTTGAACTGGTTGAACAGCAGTTTGCACAAGGTGCCGTCAATTTTCTGGGATGATTAACAACTCTGTTGCAAGTTCACCTCTCATTGTGCTGAATTTTCAGTTCAGTCAATATTGCAAATATGATTATGGGTGGTGATGCTAGTGAGCCCTCTATCCCACATATGTCAATAATTCAAAGCTGCTTAATGATTGCTACTCAGACTGCTATCTTGGGAGGACAATCAAAACGGGCACAGCCCTTGTGCCCTTGTGCAAAGGGGTTTCCAAACTATTTAAGCCATTTAACTTGCCAAAGTTTGACAAAAGTAGATTAGTGCACAGCTTTACTGCGTTGTTTGAACTAAGTACTAGTGGTGCCTCTGAAACTATTAAGTTTTTTACTTTAATAATTCACTGCATTCTATGAGTCAAGAGTTGATAATTCCTAAATTACAAAAAGTTGGAATGACATATTGTAATGCCAAAAACTTTTGGAAACAATTTTTGTGGCGCAGAATAGATGACAACGTGTAAAATGTTGTTGTCTCAACTTTTTCTTTTATTAAAAAAGCACATTTACAGCTTTTGATGAACGTTTTATTATGAGGCTTTAAGCCTATAAGGAGCTAACATTCTCAATAATTTTAGATGCTCAGATTGCCCTACATCACGCCTGTGAGCCCTATACTGATTTTTATTGGGTTTTTCTCCCTGTGTTGGATGAGGGGAGCAATATCAACCCTATAGTAAATTATCTCTGTCGCTGCACTGTCTCTTTTATGGCTCCTAGCCAGGTCAATAAGAGTTCTGTGACCATTTGGATAAGGCCATCACCTCAAAAGAAGAACCAGCTCACCTGGCGGCCCCCACTTTTCTAAACCTGATATTGCTCAGGTTACTAGTTGTTGGAGCAGAAACCTTGGGAATTACGCCAATTATTTCTAAGATGGGTTTCAAACTCAAGTTTCATTTGGCGACTCCTGGAAAAAAGGAAGTTTCAGGAAAAGGATTGGAGGAGTAAAACTGGGCTCTTCTAATCACGCCCCTTTTAAAACAATCCCAGGTAAATCAAAATCTATGGACCCCATTTCACTAGCCTTTTTCCATAGCGGACGCTCATCCTTCAGAGTTACCTTAAATGATTGCAGAGGAGGAGGTGGTGATTACCACTAATTCTTGAATCAAACACGATGATGCTTAGCTTCAGTAGTAGTAAGGAAGCCGTATGTTCAACTTTTGGAACAGCAAGGGCTCCCAGTCACCTCAGGTGATATTTTCAATCTGGACGCAGTCTAGGCGGCCATACCTATTTGTACTTTTGGAAGAAATAAACCCACATTTTGTGTCAACCTACAATCTTATCTATGACAAGCAGATGCTCTTGATGTTTATTCAGTCAGTGAGGATGACACATATGCAAATGAATGCACCCACATAAATATTACTGTTAATAGGCTCAAAGTAAGAGCTATTGTGTACAGACGGGCACCAGTTAATATAGTGTCCACAAAACTGATGAAAAAATTGGGCCTAGCACCCAATAGTGACCTTTGCAAAAAGTATGGTACTGCCAAAATTTCAAATGATCACTTCCTTAGACACATATAGTGCACTGCCGTTTAGGTTTAGTTCATTAGTTCTGTCCACCACAGCTATAGTGTTACCCAGTCAAGGTTATGACTTCCATGTCAGAACCTTATATATGAGGACTTATGTAGTTAAAACTAATTTTGAAGAAAACACTGGAGATTGTAGGACAATATTTTCCACTATATTACAATCAGAATTCTGAGGAATCAGCATCTACCAAGAAAAAGGTGATCAACCTAGTTTAAAAAAGATAGAATAGTACAACTAGGGTATCAACAGCTTTTTTTTAGTACTAGATGGTAGGGTATCAACAGCTTCAGGGCTTCACTTGGTGGTTTCCTAACCAAATTTTGGAAAATAAAGGCATTCCTCTGAGGGCTGATTTTACCTTAACTATTCCAGCAGGCCACCAAATAATTGCAGGAACAAAAAATTATCCTGGAAATTCCTCATGGGTTATATGGGAAAACATTCACGCCATTCTTCCGCTCTAATCTTGAACCTTCTGTATCACCAGGGACATCCTTCCTGATTATGAGAAATCAAGATATTACTATCTAATCTATAACCGCACTATATTCAAATAAGGCAACATCAAGTCATCGCTTTAGTCCATATTCTCCTAGTGGAAGAGGTAGAGAACAATCACTACTTTGGTACTTTAGAAGAACTGGGCCTTACCAGTGATACCAATCCCTCAGTTTGCTCTTTGGTACCACTGGAAAGCTTATCCAGGCTAACTGAAAAAGAGAAAGACCAAGGTTTGTCCCTTTTTAAAAAGTACAGCCTTGTTTTCACAGAAAAATAATTTAATTTGGGATGTGCCCATGATGTATCACACCAGATTAACACTGGCAACCATATACGCATTTTCCTTCTTCACTTTAGGCGTTCTAAGGCGGTGGATGAGGTCATTTTTGCTAAAAGAAACTAACCAGTGCAACATGGGATGTTGGTGATCTCCAAGAGTCCCTGGCCTCTCTAATGTTGATTATTAAAAATAAGGACAGTTTTAACTGTATGGTAAAGGTTATCAAAATCTCAACGATATTTTTAAAAAGGATTCATATCCTTTACCATGGATTGGTGATGTGTTGGACTTCTTGGGCAGTGCTCTATTTCTCAGCCATGGATTTAATTTCATGCTACTGGCTGATTTAGCTGCCTAAAGATGAACAGTAAAAGTGCGCAATAAAAGCTGCTCAAGGTCTGTAGCAACCCAATTTGATGCCACAGAGGCTGTGTAATGCCCCTACCACCTTACAACGGACTATGGACAGATAATTGGGCTATTTAAAGATATCATGTATCCTGGTTTATCTAGATGCTATAAACGTTGTTTCTAGAACGTTTACCAAACACCTACAACACTTGGAAGAGGTGTTTCGCTGGCTTGCTAAAGCAGATCTTAAAATTAAGGCATGTAAAAGCAACTTTTTTATAGAGCAACTTGAATATTTAAAGTTTGTCATTAGCAAACATGTCTTACATCCTCAATTAGAATAATAGAAGCTATTAAAAGGATGACCCGACAAGGCAGTAAGTGGGACATCCAAGTGTTCATAAGAATGGTGGATATTATTGACAGTTTTTTAAAAACTTCAGTAAAATTGGTGAATCATTATTCCATCTTCTCAAAAACGGCGTGCACTTTGAGTGGACAGAGGATTGTCAGTTGTCTTTTGACAACTGTTAGATTTTAGCCCTACTTCAATTGGGCTGGTTATTTTTTTAGTACTAGATGGTTAATTGGGCTAGTTATTCTTCAAAAATAATATGGAGTTTTGAGCGTCTATTATATGGATACAATAGACTAGACGGTGGCAATATTCAAGATATAATTCTTTTGATATGACACTTTGAAGCTGTATTCTTTTGTTGGTTACTTGTACAATAGATCGCTGCCCTGATCTTTCTGATCCCAAGTAATTTCTCAACTTTATACAATGAAAAAGTATTAAATACAAAAAGCTTGTTTATTAAACAATTAACTTGTAGTGACAAATGATTGTACTTTATTAGTATCAACTTGGAGATAATTTATAAGGTTTGATGATAACCACATCTTACCCATGATGCCTCATTTTCAATTGCACTTATCCAGAGAAAAATGTAATAAGTTTGTCTGAGGGTCTTCAATCTTTTTGACTCATGGGCATCTCAAACGATCTCAGGGTTAGTGTCAAACTTGTAAAAACTCAAGACAGCATTTCTTAAGCGTCTGCAGATAGCTGAACCAATGCTTCTCTCAAGCAATTGGCAGCACATACCAAGGCAATTTGTACCATTAATTAGTAAATAATTTGATCAAAAACTTGATCAGCATTAAAAGCTAAATTTGACATAGACCAACAAAGCACGAATGCCCAAGTCATCAAGTCAACTATAAAGTCCAACTTAACCAACAAAGCCCCCAGGCCTGTTTCATCATAGTTGAATACTATTAAGTGGAATTGCTAGGCCACGAATTCCAAGTTTGGATATAATTAGGATATTTTTAGTTCATAATCACTGATAATTTCGATATGATACATAATAAATTAGCATCAGCTAATATTATTATTTCCCTATTAAATTACCCATTGATTTAGGTCCAATCAACCATTCAACTACAACCTCTGACTGTTCCTGGCCTGGGCGCCCATACTTATATACCCCAACTTTGATAAGCCATTTATCATTCGGATGGATTCATCCCTTTTTGCCATAGGGGCTGTTTTATCTCAGTTGGATTCAGAAGGTGTTGAACACCCTGTTGCATATTACTGTTGAACGTTGGATGTACTTTAATGGAACTATACAATTACTGAAAAAGAATACTTATCTTTCATTTAAACTTATAATCAATTCTGGAATTATATCCATGATGTGCACTTTATTATGGTAACAGAACATGATTCTTTGCTTTGGTTACAAAACTGAAAAATCTAGAAAAAAGTTGGCCCACTGGGCCTTGAAATTACAAGCATATGATTTTGATATCCACCACCATCTAGGCATAAAGCATCAGAACGCAGACAGACTCTCCTGACTTCCTAATGTAGACTTACTGGCTGATGGGGCTAATAAATTAAAATATAATATGATAGATCAAAATATGATACTGAACCTGAAGAGGTTCAACGCAAGTTGGACAAACTGCGGCAGAATACTTTTATCAATGATGGAAACGTTATAAGATTATTGGTGAACAAACCATCTTATTTCCGTGGCCCACTGAGTGAACTGACTTAATTATCATGGCTCAAAAGGTGACGTGTCATGGCTGGTTTAAGAAATGCTCAAACAGTTGAAAGCACAATACTATTGGGAATCCATGTCTTTTAGTATTCATGAGACACTCAGCTGTTGCAGAGATTGTCAAGAAAAAGAGCTTTATTGAAAGGCTATATCATATCAACTAGTTAAACCCAATTTTGCTTTTCACACCATTTTCATCGATGTGGTGAAGCTTTGGCCAACACCTGCAGCCATTCAAGCACATCATTATAGACATTGATCATCTCACAAAATGGGTTTAGGAAAAAGCAGTTAAGGACCTAGTGCTGTGACCACCACTAAGTTTGTTTTTAGAAAACATAGTCTATTGTCATGGTTGCCTCCAGTTCATTATAACAGACAATGAGACTAATTTCACGTTCTAAATAGTCACTTAACATAATTTGTTGATGGGTATAAAAGGGGTACTGTCTATAACCTATCACCCTGAGATCAATGGAACTGTTGAAATAGTGAACAGTATCCTGGAGGGCATATTACATAAGTTGGTTACTGGCAAAGCGTCCAACTGGGACCTCTTTATGCCTTCCGCTGTGTTTGTCTATGATATTGCTTATCACTCATAATGTGGTGCATTCTCCCATTGGTTTGTTACATGAGAAGCATCCCGCTTTGCCTCTGCTTTTATATTTTTGTGTTAAGGAGGATAGCATGAGATCCATTCAATATCTTAAGAAACTCATGTCCTTAATAAATTACAAAGCTCCCCCTACTCTAATGCACTGGAATGAAAAGTAAATTCAGGAACTATGATAATGAGGACTGCAGGTCTTTAACTCTTTTTGTTGTAGGATAATTAGTCTTGTATTATGATAATCATGGCTTTGTAAGGATTAGCAAGGTAGAGCACATTTGGAAAGACCCTTTTGAGATTATAGAGAAGACATCCACCAATTCATACACTCTTAAATATCCTACTAAGGGTCACCTTATCAACCGCTTTCATGCTAAGTTCTATAAACCTTATCATCAGCCCTCCAGCCTTAAGCACTGGCACTTTATAACTTCTTGGACCACCCACTAATTGTTGCTACCTGATGTTTGTTCAAGCGGGGAAAATGTTGTAAATGGTTTGACCAACCATCTTTTGTTAATTTTATATCTAATTTTATATTCAATTAATATTTAGAAAGAGGATTTGATTCCATCTTAGTAATTGGTAGGGCACACGGCCCAAGTTTTTATATGGAAATGATATCTAACATTGTACTGTTGATTAAACCTTGATAACCACCAACACAATTCTCTTTCTCTTATGTTATTGACCACTGGCACTATGACTTCAACTGTTATCCACGTCTCATTTCATATTAGCAGCAATAGTTTTTACCCCACGTCAGCTTGAAATATCAATAATAGGTCTATTATGATTATTATGGCCAGCTTCTAGTAATTTTGAGTACATTCTAGAATTTGGTCACTTTATTGTATTGATCTTATGTGAAAATACCCTCCAACCAAATTCACTTGCTTCCCTAGCATAATTGGAAGATTTTCTGGTTTTATACCAATATTAATGGCTGCTTATAAACCATGAAATACACTAATGAGAATTTTGGTAGAGAGATTATATATGAGTGAGCTTACATCTGAAATGAGATCTTTCTGCCTAAATAAATATTTTGGATTAACTAGAAAGTTTGATAGAGAGCTTAGGAGCCATCAGCAGTACCAAATACTACAGAAGATTCCTCTTGTTTTATTAATAAAAATCCTATCCCAACATAAAGGTTTTTAATAGTTATTTTGATCCATATTACTGTCCTGAAACAGTGTCTGATAGTGTATTTGTGCAAATCTAGCTCATTGGAAGTAAACGCCAAAGAGCGGTTTTAACACCTTGAGTTGTGGCGAACCTATTGGTTTGGGATAGTTAAATTTATACTTTATTCAAGGGAGTTGGATTATCCAAAATCCCATCCTAATATTCAATCCCATCCTTACCATTCAGCTTCAAGAGCTACCTAATCTTAGAAAAGCAAACCCTTTTTTCAAAGACTGGCACTTATGAAGATTTATTTAATGAAAATGATGAATTACCTAAGCTCACATAAAAATTGATTCCTTTTATACCTTTAGGGCTAAAAATGATAGTTATTCTCCAATAATGAGATGATGTCTCAAACAAATTACCCAATGGGAACAATTGAGTCTCAAGAGTAAATATTGCTAAATTTGGAAACCAACCAATTTCAGAGTCTAAGAAACACAATGCAAGGTGCATAATAGGAACTTCATCACTCAAACCTGAAGTCAATCAGCAGAACCAGATTCGTTAATAAAGCAATATCTGAAGAAGATGCAACCAACTAAAACCCAAAAGAGGATATGGATGAAAGGGCACTGGACATTAAGGTCAGAGGTAATTGCTGCAAGAAGGTGCTCATGGGTACAAGATTAGCACAAATGAATGAAGCCATGAAATCAGAAGTTAGATGAGAACTCTCTTTTTCTTCAATAACTAAATCAAAGTCAAATTTGTATTAAAAAAAATACAAAAAATGACTGTTTGATTGAGCCAAAACTTGCCAATGTCAATGCAATTGGCACCTGTTGACCTGGCTCGGGGTGGTGGTGGTGCACCGCCATCTGGCATCTTTTGGCCACCACCAAAATGCGCTGGGATGGCTCTGCTAGCCCTCCCAATGCTACCAGGCGTTATGTCCCCCCTTGGGACTTGGCCCACCATCTTGCAAGTTCCTAGGCGGTGCTTCAGTGACCTTTGGTGCTCCCATAGAGAAAGGCATTTTGGCCTCTAGGTCAAATATGGGAACCTTTTCCCATATGCAAGTGCAGCCATCATTGTAGTGGCAGTGGCAGTTTTCAAACCCAACAGTTATGTTGACTTCTGCCCCTTTAAAGAGTACTTCAATATTGGCTTCTGCTCAGAAGCTGATGCAGCAGCAGCATCTAAGCTGCCAATCATTTTTTAAAACTTAATTCCTACTGTTTTCACACAGCTTCTAGATGAGGCCACTTTGGTGGACATTTCGCTGGGTTGCCCTCTCATCTCTCCCCCAGATGCCTCTACCATGAGCTCATGAAGGGTTTGGCCATTTATGGCGCTGACCCCATGTTGCAATTCATGGTTCCAAATGAGGCGGATCATCTAGCAGGGCCTCATGCCTTTGCAATGATCTGCCGTTTCTTTGCAATTCCCACCTCATAATTCCCCACATCATGGTCAGATCTGCCCCTGATCACCCGTTCTGGGCGCTTTAAAAATGGCTGCACCATTTGCCCTTTGTTCTTTGAGCTTGACCACTCAAATTTTCAAGTGCCCCACAGCTTCTGACTCCACTGCTTCCGCTGCCCCTCCCTCAGGCGTTGGTCTGGCAGCCATTTTGCCTCAATTTTTCAACTGAGGCTCAATCCTCCCCACCCCCAACCTAGAAAAATTTGGCGCTGCTTCCAAAGCGCAACCAATCAGAACCAAAATTTTAAAAATTCTAATAATAATTTGCCCAGATTATGGAATCCTGAGTTAATGGCTGAACCCATTTCAGTTAAGCTACCATGGTCAACAGCACATGGCCAATCAGCTTCTGCCGCTACCCCAATTCTGGTAGCTGGCCCAGCGCTGGCTGAATCTAATTCATCTGAGGCTCTTGAATGGATTGATAAGGATGAACAGCTGTACCATATGAAACTGGATTTTGCTTTAAAAGTTCTTCATTGACCCTCCCAACTTGTGTCCCCACCGTTTTTGCTCTCAAATCAGTTTTCCAGTCTATAAAAATATTGTTAAAATAGCAGTTGAGACTGCAACTGCCCCTGATAACACCCTACTTTGCCAGCATCTCCAAGGGCGATGGAGCCCTTGTTGAGGGTATCCCTATCCCCAATTTTTCCCATAGTTTTGAGGAAGATGCAAAGTATGAAATTTAGGAGCTTACTTTTAGTGCGAGCTGCGCTTGCATTGATGCAGCAAAACATCTCTTTTTGACCTCAATTATCTCAAACCCTGCCAGAGCATCAAGTTGTTCACTTGTGTTCCTGCTCTCATCACTTTTTCTGAGATCAATTTGCTCAATATGTTGAGGCAATGGACACTGCTTGCCATATAATGAAGAAACCCACAATCATATCTTCTAGTGCCACATGTTGTTGATTCACCAACCTTTATGTTGTCTGCTATGGTCTGCCAGCTAAAGTGGGCGCCAGACAAAAAATTTTACAAAACTTCCTCACCTTCTGATATGGCGTCCTAGGCTGTTAACTGAAGGCCTTATTAAGGATCATTTTTGTTTATAATAATCCCTTTGTTTGGACCATTTGAAAATAAAGATGCATGGCAGCTCCCCCTTTTGGTTGGGCACCACTATTGCTAAAAAAGAAAGGTGAACCTTAAAATATAGGCTTCCCACGTAGTAAGAGAAAAGAAGTCTTAAAGTTCTTTAAGATGGCACTGAAGAGTGGAATGGCTTTAGAGAGGCAATGGCACTTTTGCTTCTTCAGGGTCCAATTTTTGTCAACTATCCTGGTTTATGATAATTATTATTATAACTATGTGAAAAGATGTAAAATAAGTTAAACTCTGTTATGGGAATTATCAATATTATGAGTTAAAAGGTCTTGATATTTACAGGATGGCTCAGTTCCCTGTGGTGGATAGGGCGCCTGGGTCCTCCTTATTAAGGATCTTTACTCCTCATCCAATAAGGAGGCTGAGCCACGGTTATTTTTTTGGGGTGGCTTCAGAATAATTTTCTTCTCATAGTTTTAGGGCTTTTGGGTTGCAATCCTGGATACTGGGATGGAGTTGTACCAGGAATGATTATCAAACACCCTCCATTAATCTTTGCCATTTAAGGACAGAGGTCTACAAGGTAATAATCCGTCCTATTTCTGAAGTGTCAGTTCTTGATAAATATGGTCAAAAAGGTTGTCAGTACACTTTCTTAAATTTTTGATCATTCTTCATTATAAAAGCCAATACTTGAGTTTAGTTAAAAGTATATATTGACTTGTTTGAGGTATGCCAACCAGGGTATGGACAGTACTGAAACTCAAAAACAAAATAAAATAACCTGATTTAAAGAACAACTGGGAAGACAAAACAAAAAACAACAAAACCAGGCATGGAGCAGAAACCACTAACCCACCATGGCTGAGGGTGATGGGGGGTTAGGCGTTTTGTCTGCAGATGAGTTCACTATGACTATGTCATGTTGGTTTAAGAGACAGACTAAAGAGGAGAGCTAGGGCGTTGGGGCATCAGCGTAGTATGGGTGGATGGCGGTGTAGTATGAGTTTACCACCTCATCATCAAGATTAGCATGATAGACCACTTCAACAAATTCCGTCACATGAAGTTCAGCTTGAATGTAGGCTTTAAGGGAGTTGGGCAAAATTAGAGATACTCTGGTGGGTGATTTTAGCAGATGAGTTAAAATCTGCTAGTTTAGTGACATGCATGACTGCAGCTTCAGCATCATCAAATAATTTTGAGATTTCGCCGCAGGGATATATGGGAAAACTGGGGGAAAGTAGAGTGTGGGCAGCCCTAATTTGGTATTGAGCCACTGATTTGGCCACTGCTTTGCATAGGTTTGGGAAATGGGAAGAGGCCACTGCAGCTAAGGCAAGCTGGTGGTCACTTTGGTGGGGGGTGGCATTGGGTTTAGGAGTGAAATGTTTGTGGGGTGAGGTATCATCAAAATCAGAAAGAAAAATTCAGCCTGACCATAATCAAACTGGATGAGAGGTTGACCAGTTTGCTCACCAATGATAACGTTACCTGATTTGTCAATCTTGGCTAATAGGTCCCATGAAATTCTGGTTCACAAGAATAGTGGTGTTAGAAGTTGGGTGGGTGGTAGTGGGCGAATGGGTTGCTTAGGAGCAAATAGCATTCCAAGCCTAACCCTGATTGGTGGGAGTAGAATTGGGTGGGTTAATGTGGGTGGTTGATTTGGTGGGGGCTGATTTCCCACTCTAGCCCATCAAATGAGAATGTTGGGTGGGAGGGGGCAGCAATATACCCCATTCAGAACCCACTGAATGTGGCCCAAAGCTGCATCAGAGGAAGTGGCTCAGGGGCAGAATTTTTTAGAATGGTTGAGTCAAAAACAGAGGGGACAAATTTGGTGACCATTATCCACCTGAGCTCAAAAAAAGTGCTCAGGTGCTGCTGCAATACAAGCATAGGGGAATTTGGTAGGCTATGGCAGGGTGGTGTGGGATAATGATGGCAGTTGTGCAAGGGGCAGCAAGGCGCTCTGCACATAGGGAACAGAAAAGATGAGGTTAGGCTGAGAGCTATATGCTATAAAGCCCTGCCATCAGCTGATCATACAAAACTTAAGGTGGGAGATGGGAAGGGAGGGCACAATAGACACCACCATTGTGGTGTCTGTAGGCAGGTGAGTTTGGGTAGTAAGGATGGGAGTATATTTAAGAATAAGAGGAGTAGAAACCACTGCTGCAGCGGCCTTCTCCTTCTGGAATCCAATTTTGAAATAGCCCTTAAAAGGGATAAAATCAATAAAGCTAGCCAGCACAAATTCAGTAGTAGCCAATTCAATAATTGACTTGTCAGCATATGGGAATAAATGCCCATAGTCAACTTGGAGGAACAATCAGATTGTGGATCAAGAGAGGGCAAGAGGATGGGGGCAAAGAGGGTGGATGCACACCAGATGAAGCACTAAATCCCATGGGGGGACAAAATGGCCAGACAAAGATGGCAGGCTATTTGACCCTGTGTGAATGCATTTGTGTAACGCACTGGCTCCTTCCAATGAGCCACAAATGAGTTGGGCAACAGGATCCATGTTACAGACCATAGGGCTGACAGGGCTCCTGATACTACTCTCCTTGTGCGCGCGCTACAAGACTGGACAAGCACCCCCTGGAAGACAGTTGCAAGGATACTTAACCCCAGCAACAGGCCTTGACTCCAAGACAAGGTATAAAGGGAGGCAATAGCTCTCCCAAGCTCACTCTCCAAGTCCAATTCTTGTTGATTCAAGCCAAACATGGCTGCAGTTAGGCAATATTTAAAAATAAACTTAAAGTATAAATATATGAATTTTAAGTTCTTTTATTTAATATTGGCCAGGTCAATAGAAAACAGAACTGAGAAGCCTCCAGCTCCCAGTTCCTTACCTATATACACATGCTACAAGCTAATATAAAATATAACACAAGCTTATGGTGCTAATCTGACTGATGCTTGGTGTAAACCTTACAGCAGGATTGCGGAATCCTCACTCAATGGTTCTGTGCCAGTTCTGATCCTCAACAGTTCTGCACCAGTTCCATTTCGAATTCCAAATGAACCACGAAACTTCCAAGCACCCATTCCATTCCATTCTTGATTCAAATCCAAATCAAATCTCGAAACTCCCCATTTTACTTGATTCTCATTTTTCCTCGACTTGGACGCCCATCTTGCTCCTTGGCCTCCTTCAAGCTCCTGCCCCTTAGGCGTCCCTGCCAGGACCAACTCCCCTCCTCCTCCATACATCCAGACACAGCCTGCCCTGTCTTACCAAAGATCAGGGCAATGTGATGCTGAGGATAGACCTCAACCGTCACATCACCCCCCCCTAGACAGGAAGAACTCTTGGATTTTCTCAGGACATTGGGCACAATCCCTAGCTGACTGCCATGTGGACTCCTCAATAGGATGACCCACCCAACGTACCAAGAATGAACGACGTCCGCTCACCACTTTGGTGTCAAGAATTTCCTCAACTTCATACTCCTCAGCTCCTCCTCCAGCTGGGAATAAAGGAGAAGGACTTTCAGGTGGCTGGCCAAAGAATGGCTTGAGCTACGATACATGCAACACTGGATGAGCTCTTGACCCTTCTGGGAGCTTCAACTCAAATGCCACCTCGTTCACCGCCCTCACTACCTGATATGGGCCCAACGCCACCGGCCCCAATTTCTGGCTCATTACAGGCAAGGCGTAGTTCCAAGCATTCACCAAGACCCAATCACCTCTCTTGAAAGCTCTACCTTCAGATCTATGCCGGTCTGCCTTCCTCTTCTGAGCCGCGACTGCCACCACCAAATTCTTCTTCAGGAGCTCCAGGATGTCACGGGTATCTCGCGACAGTTCATCTGCCGCTGGATTCCGCCCTTGCTCCCTAGGCCCCATACCCTCTGGTTGTTGGCCATGATTTGCGAAAAATGGGGTCATACCCGTGGATGAATGCTTATGATTGTTGTAAGCAAATTGAGCCAGCTTCACCCAATATACCCAGTCATCCTGCCGCCCTGAAACATAGCACCTCAAATACTGCTCCAATATCTGATTTACTCTCTCAGTTTGGCCATCTGACTGAGGATGATATGCTGACAAATGGCAAGCCTTGATCTTTAGATTTCCTAACATGTGGAGCCAAAATTTAGATGTAAATTGTGGACCCCGATCTGACACAATTTCCTCAGGCACCCCATTTCTGGAGAAAATCTCATTTACAAAAATCTGTCCTGCCACTTTTGCAGAAATGGTTGACTGACAAGGGAAAAACTCTGCATATTTAGTCAGGCGATCTACCACCACCATCAAGGCATCCATCCCCTGTGACTTGGGCAGTCCTGTGATGAAATCCACACTCACTGAGGACCATGGATTAGAAGGAATTTGAAGCAGCTTCAATTTCCCCCTAGTGCCACCCGTTGGGCCTTTGCCCTGGTGCAAACCACAAAATGCGAAACATACTTCTGCACCGCCTCACCCACACCTCTCCATGAATAGTGATGGCGAACAAGATCTAACATCTTCTCTTGACCGGGATGACCTGCCAGAGGATGGTCATGATTAGCTGCCATTACCTCTTGTTGCAGACTCTTCACTGGGACCCAAATCCTTCCCTCATGGTGTATGATACCACCCCAAACTGAGAATCCCGCATGCCCCCTGCTTGCCTCACCTTCCCCATTCTCTTCTCTTATCCGTTGGCCCAGCTCACATCTTTGCTGTGCAGTCCGAATTCTTCCTGCCATCCGTCTCTCCAGCCCTGGATCATTGCAAACAAGTTCTGTGGCAACATCGTGGCTGTGTTGAACTTCCTCAACTCCTCATCAGAAAACACCAGTCCAGAATCATGGCTCAATAAATTTGGCAAGATATTTTGTTTTCCCAGCTTGTATTCAATCCGCAGGTCATATTGAACCAACTCTAAGTGCCACCGGGCCTGCCTCTGGTTCATCAGGCATGGGGACTTATAGTATTCTAAGGCTCAATGGTCCATTCAGATGACAACCGGGTGCCTGGCATACAATAGGTGATGTTGCCACTCCCCCAAGGCTGTAACTATTGCCAAAAGTTCCTTATCATAAACTGGATAGTTGGTTTCAGCTGGTGCCATCTTCTGACTGAAATAACAAACAGGATGTTCAACCCCATCTTTACCCTCCTGCAACAACATGGCTCCAAGTGCAAAATTTGACGCGTCAGTCTCTACCACGAATGGTTTGTTTGGGTCAGGGTGTGCCAGAACTGGGGCTGTCAGCAAACTCGTCTTCACTTGCTGAAATGCCCTCTCCTTAGCCTCCCCCCAAATGAACGGCACATTTCCCGTCAGTCTTGTCAACAGCACAGCCCATTGGGCCAGATCTCTAGAAAATCTTCGCATGAAATTCACCACCCCCAAGAAACTTCGCACTTCAGTCCTATTCCCAGGAGCCTTCCATTCCCGCACCACCCGCAACTTATCAGGACAGATCGCTATCCCTTCTTGGAGGACCACGTTCCCTAGGAAGGACACTGATTCTTTATTGAACTCGCACTTGGATGGCTTCAACTTCAAGCCCGCGTTCCTAACCACCTCCAACACACTTCTTGCATCCCTCACATGGTCCTGTACTGATTTGGAAAACACCAGGATGTCATCCATATAGGCAACACAACACTTACCCACTAAGTCCCCCAATACATGATCAATCATGCGCTGGAAAACTGCAGGGGCATTGCGTAGCCCAAATGGCATAACCCTGTACTCGAAGTTTCCCAGATGACATTTGAATGCCATATACCGCTGGTGCTCAGGGCGAACAGGAATCTGATTAAAAGCGTCCACCAAATCCAATTTGGTGAACACCCCACAACCGGATATCATGGGCAGAATGTTCTCCATGAGTGGCATTGGATAGGGGTCAGGTTCCGTTACCTCATTAAGGCGTCAGAAATCAACACAAGGACGTAACTCCCCCCTGACTTGGGAACCAACAGGACTGGCGAAACCACCGGCGACTTGGAAGGCGCAATCAAACCCATATCCAGCATTTTATGGACATAAACCTCCAATGCCTCTTGGGCCCAGGGATTCAACGGATAGACTGGACAACCCTTTGGTAACTCAGAGCCTTCCTTGAACCAGAATCCAAATGCAAAATCCCCTGTAGGCGAAAAGGGCGCATCACCTTTAGGCTCGAACACCTCCGCGAAATCCTGATAGTCCCTTGGCAATCCTTCTGCTGACACACTTGAGGTGATTCCACCCATGTGCTTCACCATCGAACCTTGGGACTGAAACGTCCATTCACACGTCCCCTGACCTCTAGGTGACAGCAGAACCCTCTCTCTCTTCATATCAAACTGTGGACGGACATGGTGCCACCATCTCATCCCCAGCACCACAGAATGTGGCAGGTGAGCTACGGCGTGAAACTCCTCCCTGAATACCTCTGGGCCTTGCCTCAACAGGACCTTGGCCTGTACTCGCCATACCGCCGTTCTTTTTGAGGTGTCTGCTAACTTCACCCATCCATCCTTCTGTAATGACAATCCATGGCTTCTTGCCCACTTCTCCTCAACATAATTTTCCCCAGCTCCGGTATCAATCAAAGCTAGAACTTCACTGCAATCCCTTCCTTCATCCCCCACAAGCACACTGATGGGCAAAATCAGATAAGGATAATATGAAGTAAGCAGTTTATTTTGAGGTACCAGATTCACCAGTTTCTTGCAAAAATTATAAGGAGCCTTCTTATTCTGAGCCTCAGGATCCTGAGTGGTAATCTCGATGGGAATCCTTGTCTCCCACACCTCCACCATACCCTCAGGATTACCTTGACTCTTCTTCCCTTCCTCCACATAGCTAAACCCCTTAGAACTATATATGGGCTCAGAACCTGCCCTTCTTCCACCACTCTGTCCTCGGAACCCCCCTGGGGTTCGCACAACTTCCTGATGGGCCCATACCAAACTCAACTGTCGTTCTACCTGCAAGGCCAAACCCACCTCTTCCTCCAACGTCACTGCAGGTTTCACCGCCGCCATTGCCAATAATAAATCAGCTTGCAATTTTTGGCAAAACATGCGCGGAAGCTGAGACTCAGGTGCCTTTGCTGCTCTTGCCAATGCGCGGAACATCTGGCCATACTCCTCCACTGACTTCTTCCCTTGACCACACTGCAGTAAAACTGCCCAGGCCGAATCCTGCGTCTCATCCAGACATGCTGCATGATCAATCCAATCCAGACATTCCTCCACTAATATGGGTACCCTGACTGCTCTTCCAAAAGTTCTTGCACCCAGTTGGACTGCTTTACTGGAAGTGCCAACAGAACCTGACTTAACTGCAAGGCAAATGATACCTCCCCACCCGCTGCCTTTGTCAAACGTCCCTGAAACTGAACCCAGCTAAACGTCTGGTAAATCAGTTCCAAGTCTTCCAATTTCAAAACCGTGGGAATCCTTCCTTTGTCCTTCCCAGGCCCTACCACTTTCCCACCATTCTGGGACACACACTCTAAAACCCGGTATAATTCATGAAGCAAAAGGCGGTGGAGAATATCACCATCAAGAGTGTTGCATTATGGTTATACCACTTTGGAAACACAACTTCTTCTGGCACCTCTTTTGCTTGCCACCACAACGACAGGAAAGTAAATGAGTTCTGTTTAATGTAACGCACTGGCTCCTTCCAATGAGCCACAAATGAGTTGGGCAACAGGATCCATGTTACAGACCATAGGGCTGACAGGGCTCCTGATACTACTCTCCTTGTGCGCGCGCTACAAGACTGGACAAGCACTACTGGAAGACAGTTGCAAGGATACTTAACCCCAGCAACAGGCCTTGACTCCAAGACAAGGTATAAAGGGAGGCAATAGCTCTCCCAAGCTCACTCTCCAAGTCCAATTCTTGTTGATTCAAGCCAAACATGGCTGCAGTTAGGCAATATTTAAAAATAAACTCAAAGTATAAATATATGAATTTTAAGTTCTTTTATTTAATATTGGCCAGGTCAATAGAAAACAGAACTGAGAAGCCTCCAGCTCCCAGTTCCTTACCTATATACACATGCTACAAGCTAATATAAAATATAACACAAGCTTATGGTGCTAATCTGACTGATGCTTGGTGTAAACCTTACAGCAGGATTGCGGAATCCTCACTCAATGGTTCTGTGCCAGTTCCGATCCTCAACAGTTCTGCACCAGTTCCATTTTGAATTCCAAATGAACCACGAAACTTCCAAGCACCCATTCCATTCCATTCTTGATTCAAATCCAAATCAAATCTCGAAACTCCCCATTTTACTTGATTCTCATTTTTCCTCGACTTGGACGCCCATCTTGCTCCTTGGCCTCCTTCAAGCTCCTGCCCCTTAGGCGTCCCTGCCAGGACCAACTCCCCCTCCTCCTCCATACATCCAGACACAGCCTGCCCTGTCTTACCAAAGATCAGGGCAATGTGATGCTGAGGATAGACCTCAACTGTCACAATTTGCCTGCAGAGTGGAAAATGCTAGGTGGTGGAGCATAGCTACCCCACATTGGAGCAGCAGACAGCTGATTTTTGGACATATCATGAAAGGGCGCGGCTAGATGGCAATGGTAAAAAATCTTTTTTAATTAAATTGCTTGAAAGTGAGCTCAAGCGGAAAGAAAATCTAAGATAAAAATAGATAGATAACTGAAGATTAGGTTTTAAAAGACAATTTTATAGATAATATTCAAAATACTAATATATAGTTATTATGAAAAGTATCTGGAAGAGGGTAAATTTACTATATTATTTAACATAAATGCAATTTGTTGCTGTAGTAATTTACTTTTTTGTGAGTCATGGTGTCATATGTGGTAGAATATGTCATACTTCTTTCAATGGTATACTAATTGATAGATTATATAAAACTCTGGAAACAAAGGCACTTCCAGATCAGTATTATAAACTAGGTTGCTCATCATATTGATCCTTTGGGTCATGTAATGGGTTTCAGTCTCATTAGCACTTGGATTTTTGATACAGTCTATAGCACTACATCATGTGTTTTAAGATTGTATTATTATGATTTATATTTAAAATATAGTGGCTTAATATTGGACAGACTGGTCATTAGGAATAAAATAAACTACTATGCTTCAATATTCTTTTCTGGAGAGCAGATGCTCAGATGTTTGAAAGACCCTCTATGACTAAAATTATAATATTTTTTCAATTGTGTATAACTTTTTAACCCAAAATCAAATTATTTACAAAAGTTTTAGGGCCTGAATCTAATTATTGAGCCCTAATAGACCACTCACCTCTGGACTCCAATAATTTGAAATTTTAACAGTTTTCTTATTATTTGTGGTATACTAACACTAAAAGTAAACAGATTAAAATTTATTTTTTTTATTTTAGTTTGGAGTTTGTTATAGTTTTGTGAAAAGTTCTTTGATAATATTTTAATTTCTGCATAGTTTAAGCCTCATCATGCCTTAATTTTGAGCTCAAATTTGACTCCTAACTGATTTTATAAAATAAGCACTTCAAGTGCATTTTTGGTTTCTACTATAGTTAATCAAAGACTTTAAAACTTTGGAAACTACTTTCTATACCAATTTTGTATTTTTTATACTAAATTATTTTTACACAAATTGAGAATATATAAAAATTACCTTAGGTGTCATGTTTTTACTTAACTTTAAATGCATTGTTATTTTTAGGCCTTATCTCCCTGATTCTGCTTCATATAACCTCTAGATGTTGTTTCCCTGACATTTCATTTATAATGTTTTGTAGAGTGTCTATAATGATTATCAAATCAAATTGTAAGATTACACCTTATAACCTAGAAAAAATATTATTTGTAAAGACTCTGTTTTTAGACTATATGTACATTAAGCATAAGAAAGATTTTATTAAAGATAGTTTTAACACTTACTTTGTACCCAATTTATCTTTTTTATTTAACTGAGGTAAGCCAACCAGGGGACAGACATTACCAAATATATGTGAAACTAAGAGAATAACTAAGAAATATAAAAATTGGGCACCTCAGGGTACTCAAGTTACCCCTGTTGCCAGCGGGACTGCCAGGTATGGGGGTTGGTGCACTACTCTGAGGGGGTTTCCCCTGCTATGGAGCAGGTGTGAAGGAAAGGGTCTGTGTGGAGGAACCAGAGTGGGAACCATGATTCTATGAGCGCTTTTTGTCTTGGTCTCATATATCCATAGAGCCAGGCTTGGAAGTGCTCTAGTAAGTGGACATGGAATCTGTTATAATCCCATGAATGGTTGGGACTGTGCCCTTGAACGCATCTAATGCAATTGTGTGTATTGTCCACATTGCAATGGGTATTATTAGGGAGCAGAGGGTAGATGGGATTGGTGACTCAATCTGGAGCGTGAAGATACTCTTTGATATTGAAAATTCCTGTTTGTTTTGAATCTTGAGCAGGCGTGCGACTTCCTGCCATATAGCTTTGGTTGGGGGCATGTTTCTAGGCGGTGATGTAGGGATCCCTCCCCTTCACATACTGCACATGTTTTGTGGAGGGAGTTGGAGTGGTCCGCCATCCTATAGGTCTTTCTCAAACAGCGCCAGGCGTTTGCTCTTATCCTTGGGTGTAGGAGTGGGTGGTGTGTCATTTTCCACATTGCTTTCTGTATGGTTAAATCATAGGGAATGTCCAGCATATCTAGGTATTCTATCCTAGCTATGCTTGGGGTTGTTGCGAGCATATCCCTCTGGGGGTGGTTTTCTGGGTTTCTTAGTTTGAATTGGGGGCTGGGTCATCCCCTTCCCTGTATAGTACCCATGTTCTCTATAGTCCATCCCATACGGCGGATAGTTTGGAGGATATGTTGAAATGAGTGGAGGTTCCATGCAGACCTGTTGCAGTAGGGTGCTTGGCAAGGTATGAAAGTAGTCTGGGTGGACTATGTGGGTTGGTTTATTTGAGCGCCTGTGCAAAATTAGTCCTTGCTGCTCTGGACCAATGTTGTTGTGGGAGGTCTGGAGCAAGGATTTCCTTTATCCAGGTACCTAGGATGTGATTGGCATACCCAATTTATCTTAATATCTCTTACGTTAAGTTATAAGCTATCTACTATGAATTCTATTGACATTGCTGATAGGCCAGAGAAATCTTTAAAATATGACAATAAGGATTTATATTGATTCTAGTCAGATTTTTAATTGTATAAAGTACTACAATAAAAAATAAAATCTAATTCAAAATAAGATTTAATTTTTACAGTAAGTGTGAGATATAGCTTTTAAATTTTGATACAAAAAATATGAGGAATACTTTTATATAGTACTGGTAGATATTTTAATTTAAGTAAGGTTAAGAAAATGTACATAACTCCTCGCTGATCATTATAGTTATAAGCTAATAAAAAATAAAGTTTATTTGAATCAATTTACTTTTTTGAATCATAATTCAAAATGCAGTAATTTCATATGATTTTTGTAGCTGTTTCAGTTGCTACCCCACCATGAGGTGATGGAGCAGTTTCTCCCCAGCAAGTTTTAAACACTGCAAGATGCATTCACTTTGGGTTTAAAACCTGCCAAATATTGTAGGATGATTTGTTCTGCTGAAGGATTTAGCTTTACATCTTGCTTTCTTTCAACATATATGCTATGATAAAATTAAATCATCTCACTTTCCTATGGCTTTATCTTTTATGTAGAATATAAACATCCATAATCACATGCTTATTCTAAAACTTTGTAAATTGCCACAGAAACTTTTTTAAATATCTTTACCAATTCCCATCCAATTTATTGTTATGTTTACTTGTAATTTTGCAATAAATATGTGGATGTATCAAAAGCAGTATATCTATAAATTTATGGCTGTATCAATGATTGGCACAATTACAATTGGACTCTACCTTGGTGATAAGATTTTAAGCTTGTCAATGCATTTCAATTCATAATTTCAATAGGATTAATTGATTGGGTCCTTGCAATCTATAATTAAATAACTTTTTGATACTATTGTGCCATAAGGGGTATGGTAATGTAATATCCAAGAGCTGTGACAATTATCATTTTGTCTAAAAAATTTACCTAACTGATTCCTACACATGCTATAATTCCCTTAGCACCAGACATCTATATTGGACATACATTGAAAATAGATAGATTTTATATTTTCTGCCTTGAGATAAACCATATATGGGTAAAATACCCTTAGATAGCATCATTAATAGGCTTGGAAACAAATACAAAAACTATAAACCTGCCTTAATAGCAATATCCTATCAGATTATAATCCTTCTAAATAAACATAAAAGATTAGTAGAAAGTAGGAAGAAAGTTGTGATATGAAAAAGTATAGCAGCTAAATGGCAGTCACACAATCAGAAGACTGTATAGCAATCAGTTGGATAGTTGAAGGAATAATTTTAATTATTGAGTTTAATCAAAGATCAATAATTGATGGTGGATGGTCCTACAACTCTAGTATATCAACTCATAGGAAGTTTTTATAAAGTAAGTGAATTAGATAACTCTTATTTTTTATATATATAATAACTAACAATCTTAAGGGTGCTTAGCCTGGCAGGGTAATTCTGCTTCCACTCTATTGCAGGTTTTGTTCAACACATGTTCAAAACCTGTAATGGCTATAAAAAATCTCAGTGTGGTAAAACTGTTCCAAGATCAAACTGCCTCAATTACTTTTTTAAACTAATAATATTATTAGTATCTATCATTAGTTTTGATGCCAAAGCTAGTTGACAATCAAAAAGAAATAACAATATCTTTTAAATTTATTTAAATAGCAAGTGAAGCTTTAGAAGCACTAGAAAATATCTTTTATATATGACTATCTATCAGGCTGCAGATAAGTTATCCAATCTTATCACACATCAGATTCTTATAAGTACTCTAATAATAAAAGTAAAGTAAAATATTGAATTACTACTGGTAAACATGAGTAACAATATTGGAAAAGCAGATACTTTTTTATCATAGCCTAAATTTAGAGGTTAATTTAAAAATATCTAAAATGATCAAGAAATTACTAAATTTCTAAATTTTTACTAGATGCTAACTTGCTGATTATAATAAAAAAGTATCTAGGGGAGGATACCCCAGTGGTAGAGTATGGACCCTCTACCACTGCCTCCTGAGTTCGATCCCAGTAATGGACTTTGGATAGGGGACGATTTTGACTGTGTTGGCTTTGCGCACCAATGCCCCGAACCGAGATAGCGAATAGCAAAGGTGGTCCATGGAGTTCCTGGCCTATCATACGCTGCGCATGGAGGTTTTCCGGGTTTTATCCTCCTCCTTTCCCATTTTCTTCACTTCCCTAATCGGTGCGGTATCATCCCCAGGTCGGCCCACCTCGAATAAAATTTAAATTTAAATTTAAATAATAAAAAAGTATCTGAGGTGGGTTGACCTTGGAAAAAATATATCACACTAGGAATTCTTCTGTCCAGTACAGGTTTCGAACTTGTATTGAACAAAACCTGCACTAGGGTGGAGGCAGGAATTACCCTGCCAGGCTAACCACTCTTTTGCTGATTATAATAAAGTACTAATTATAGCAATTACCTTAAGAAGTAACAGTAATCTATATCATCTTGATCTATAGCCAGAAGATTGTCCTGCTCTATTTTTTCACTTTTGAAATACTTTTCTGTGAATACAAGGACATGGTTGAGATATTTTATATATTCTCCTGTTATGTCAGGATAGGTGGAAGCCTACTCTGATATAGGAGGTTAAGCTAGGCACTTTATATATACCGTTATATACCTCTCTTATCTTTGCTGACAAGAATTTATTCATTATCTCCTTGTCTGAATAGGTAAAGATAGTATTATTATACTTTCATAAGATATATAAATTTCTATCTGGTATAACAATGAGATTTTAACCGCGATATTCAAGGGTAAGGATAATGGGTACATCTATGGCAAAGTACAAAACAGAACTTAAACTAGATATAAGTCACCTCACACCAGAAGTATTTAGTTGCTATGGGTAACTATGCATAAGTAAGGTAACTGGATACCCATCGGTTTGCTACCAAATAAGTATCAAGTGTGGTAAAATTAAGGTAGCGTAGCTGTAGCTTAGGCTTCAGGTATATCAACATTTAAGTTAGTGGATCATTTCTAAAAATCCAACTACAAAAACTAAGTACATGAACTAAATAAGGTTGGCAATGTTTTTAGTTTACACTTAAACATCTTCAAATCGATCAACGCCTTATATCAAGTTGCATAGAGCATATTATTAACAACTGTTACAATTTAATGAAGGTATGGAGTTTCTTTAAAAAATTATTTTCAAACTTTCGGATTTGATTGTAACAATATTCAATTTAGCACGAGCTAAACTGCAAATCTAAAAAAATTAAGCTTCGTACGGGGCTCGAACCCGTGACCCTGAGATTAAAAGTCTCATGCTCTACCGACTGAGCTAACGAAGCACGATTTTCTGTATAAGGTAGAAAATAAATATTAATATGTAACTAGCACACTCGGCAAAGCTTCCACCTTTTTTAGTACTAGATGGTCCCAACACAAAGCTTCCACCTTCTGAAATGTTTTAAACTAACTTTATACATCAAAATTCCAGCCTTCAAGTTGGGGTCATCATATAAAACACGGCTTGTATGATTTTAAAAAGTATGCGCAATAGGTTTGGGAATGAGAATGAAATCAGCTTTAACGAGGCCCGACTAAAATCTATACTAAGCTAAGAGATGAAGCCAACATATAGGCATAAGTTGAGCGATCGGATGATAAATTTTAAAAAGTCGGCACAAACGATACACCTCATAACGCGCCGCCAAGTTAATCCAAGTTGGATACAACGGTAGTTTAACTTAAAAAGGTACCAAACTGTACTCTTACTTTCGGGGACGCGAAAGTTAACAAGGTAGAGGATAAGCATCGTCAGGTACGAGTATGTAGGATAAGGGGTGTATACCAGCGGAAAACTCACCAACTCCGCCTCAACAAGCTTCTACCGCGATCGAATAGCTAGCAGAACCATTTAAAAGTCAAAACAAAATAATTGTTAATCCCTAAGCCTTGGTCTTGAAGTTTAACCGGTTTGGTTTCACCCCTCGCTGGGTTGTGAACCATATCAAGGTTCTAAAAAATGGTAGTATCAAGTCAACTGGTATAAGAAGTCGATAAATTTACGCTCTAGATGCGACTGATTTACGCGTCGCTGCCAACAAGGTAACCCGCCATCCCAATGGAGCTTATAGGCTGCTGCCTAACGCAAGTTGGCTTGGCGCGAACCTTTAGGTTAAATGATTAAAAATGGTTTAAAGGTGGAAGATAAAAAGTTAAACTTTCAAACTTAATTAAAGGTGCGGGCGGCGATTCAAACTTGGCTGAGTGGCAGACGTTTAAAGTGCCTCGAAATTGGCCTGGGCCTCTTCCAATCAACCTCGGTGGCGCGGTTTAATTGGTATGAGGTCAAAGGCTTCCCCTCGCGCGTACAACGCATCCCGAGATACTCAAACCAACCAAATTAGAGGTAGAGGTAGGTTAAGGGCAAGTGCGAAACTTACTTGGTTAATACGTTAGTTTAAGTGGTAGTGGTAAAGGGCACGACTCACCTCAATTAAAATACCTAACACCTCGAGCTAATGGAACAAGCAAATCAAAGAACAAGAAATAAGAAGCAACTGACCAGTATGAGCGATTAAAACTTTATTGAAAGAGTAGATCGCAGCATTTTAGGGATTGCGAAGGGAAAGGGGACTAGAGTACAGGTTTAGTCAACCTCCTCCATCTTGGACTCGGCCGACTCAAGCTCGGGGGCATCCTCCGCAGCAGGAAGCTCGGGGGTGGGCTCCTCGTCGGCATCGAGGCCAAGGCCGAGCTTTATCATACGGAAGAGACGCCCGGCAAAGGTGGTGGGATCCTCGAGGGAAAACCCTGAGACGAACAGCGCAGTCTCATACAGGAGGAAGGTGAGATCGCGAACCGCCTTATCCTCCTTATCAGCCTGGACTTTGTCATTGAGGGCTTTGATGATAGCGTGCTCAGGGTTGAGCTCGAAGGTCTTCTTGGAAACCATATAAGACGACATGCTGCTATCACGCAGGGCCTGAGCCTTCATGATGCGTTCCATATTGGCCGACCAACCAAACTGGCCAGTGACAAGGACACAGGGGGAGTTGGTGATGCGGGTGGAGAGGACAACCTTCTCAACCTTGGAACCGAGGATCTCCTTAACTACCGTGCAAAGGGTTTCAAACTCCTTGGCGCGAGCCTCGCGGGCAGCCTTCTCACTCTCATCCTCCTCGAACTCAAGCCCGTCCTTGGTGGCGCACACGAGCTTCTTGCCGTCGTATTCTTTCAGCTGCTGGACGCAGTATTCATCGATGGGGTCAACCATAAAGAGGACTTCAAAGCCCTTCTGCTTGAGCACCTCAAGGAAGGGAGAGTTCTCGACAGCGGCACGAGACTCACCAGTAATGTAATAGATGTCCTTCTGCTTCTCGGGCATACGGGTGACATAGTCCTTGAGAGAGGTGGGCTCATCGGTGGCCTTGGTGGAGTGGAAGCGGAGGAACTCACTGAGCTTGGCGCGGTTCTGGCTGTCCTCGTGGATGCCCAGCTTGATGTTTTTGGAGAAGGCCTCGTAAAATTTGTTGAAGTTCTCCTTATCCTCAACGATCTCGCTGAACATCTCGATGCACTTCTTGACGATGTTCTTGCGGATCACCTTAAGGATCTTGTTCTGCTGGAGAGTCTCGCGCGAGATGTTGAGGGGAAGGTCCTCCGAGTCGACGATACCCTTGACAAAGTTGAGCCATTCGGGAATCAGCTCTTCGCAGTCATCCATGATGAAGACACGGCGGACATAGAGCTTAATGTTGTTCTTCTTCTTCTTGGACTCAAAGAGATCAAACGGAGCGCGCTTGGGAACAAAAAGGAGAGCGCGGAAATCGAGCTGACCCTCAACCGAGAAGTGCTTGACGGCAAGGTGATCCTCCCAGTCATTGGAGACAGACTTATAGAAAGAGGCATACTCCTCAGTGGTGATATCCTCGGGATTGCGAGTCCAGAGAGGCTTAGTCTTGTTGAGCTCCTCGACCTCCTTCTTGAGCTCCTTAACCGTCTTTGTCTTTTTCTTGGCATCCTTCTTCTCATCTTCATCTTCGTCTTCAATCTTGGCCGAATCTTCGTCCTTCTCTTCAGCCTTGACCTCCTCCATGTCTTCGGTCTCGTCCTCAACCTCCCGCTCGACCTCCTTCTCAACCACGAGTTGGATGGGGTAGCTGATGTACTCGGAGTGCTTCTTGATAATCTCCTTGATGCGCTTCTCCTCAAGGTAATCAAGCTGGTCCTCCTTAAGGTATAGGCGCAGCTCGGTACCGCGGCCGAGGGGCTCGTTGACCGTGTCACGGGTAATGGTAAAGGAACCACCAGCAGCCGACTCCCAAATGTACTGCTCGTCATCGTTGTTCTTGGTAATAACCTCGACCCTATCGGCAACCAAATAGGCAGAGTAGAAACCGACACCGAACTGACCAATCATGGAAATATCGGCACCAGCAGTGAGGGCCTCAACGAAGGCCTTGGTGCCGGACTTGGCAATCGTTCCCAGGTTGTTGACCAAATCGGCCTTGGTCATACCAATACCGGTATCCCGGACGATGAGGACGCCGTTCTCCTTGTCGGCACTTATGCGGATGTATAGCTCGGGCGCCGTCTCGAGCTGGCTAGGGTCCGTCAGAGAGTTGTAACGGATCTTGTCCAGAGCATCCGAGGCGTTAGAAACAAGCTCACGCAAGAAAATCTCCTTATTCGAGTAGAAGGTGTTGATGATCAAGCTCATCAACTGGCTGATTTCGGCCTGGAAGGCAAAGGTCTCCTTGTTGTCTGACATGGTTCTATAATGAGTGTGAGTAGTAAATTCAATCCTTAGAAACTACGAACTTGAGCTTTCCTTGGAGTTTATATATTCGCCTTTAATTTTACCCGTCGAGATCTCTACTAATTCTCTACGCCTCCGTATCCTCATTTCACCTATGATTGGTCCAACTACCCTAATCTCTCGAACATTCGATGCCCTAATCGTCGCGATTGAGAACCTTCTCGAAGCCTCCGCCTACATCTCCTAACCTGCTGGTTAATTTTTAACCTTTCTTAGCCCACCCCAGTTATGATGTTCCATTCACCCGAATAAAAGGGTGACAACAAATTAATTTAAATCGATCCAACTTTTAAATTTAATAGCATCCAGATCCCCACGCTTCGCTACGGTGTTTACAGCTTGCCAGATAATTCGAATCATTATTTTAGATCTTATTATATTATCTCTATATATTATTTCTCAAAGGTTTTTTGTCGGTGTGAAATATCTCCTTAATACTGTATCAAAATTAATGTTTGATACCCCATTTTGAAGATTATTTTTCCCTCTAATGACGAAAAATAAGTAAATATCTTAAAATTAATGTTTTCGTTAAAAAATTACATTTTAAAACTTACATTTTAAAATTTTCATTTATTAAAATTACATTTAAAAAAACAAGGGTCGCCATTTGGTGGCAATCTGTTTATTTTAACAGTTGCCGGTAATATAAAGTGTCGTGGTGGCGCTGAAGTCTCTGAATATAATAGAATAGAATAAAATAAACGTATAAACAACGTGTCAATCAAATTAAAACAAGAAATTAATTAATTATAAAATTTATTGCATTTGAATTACAAAAAATAAATTTTTATTTCGAAATATTTGTCACAATATTTGTATATTTATTAATTTTCTATTAATAATTTTTTACAACTTTAAAATTAGTTTATTAATTAAAAAATTAAATTATATTTTCGTTATGTTTTTGCCACTTTTCATCATTCGTTATTTGCAATAATCTATTTTTTTGATTAAGTACTATCCATAGGTTAGTCGTATATGGAATCCTATTACCTGAAAGGATGCGAAGTATTCGCATGGGTCACCTAGTTTTATATATTGGTGATAGCTATCGATAAGTTTAGGATGAATCAAACTTATCGAATCAGCCAAAAACTACTCCTTTGCCCAAAATCAATCGGACCTATTGAATCATCCAAAATCACCAACCGGTTAGCAAAACCATTTAAACTATCGAATCAACCGAATATCAACCTGCTCAGCTGTAACAATATTACGATTTCCATTTATATATAGTATTTTGACTTCTTAAATATAAAACTTTATTTATCATGAAAATTAAAAATCCGGCTTCGAGGTGCACAAAACCCCTCCCATCTACCTATATCCAAATTTTCAAAACTACATGCCGTAGTTTTGGCTGGGCATAGTATACACAAATACTTGCTTTTATTATTATAGAAGATAAGTTTACTTACCCGTGGTCGAATGATTGTTGACTTAGGACGAATAAGCCCCAACTCTAGAAAATCCGAACTGTTCGGGAAACTTCTGGTCAGATATCTTGCCCTTAGGCTTCGAACCTTTCCAAGTAAAAATGGAAGTACCGTTTACCAAATGGTAAAAGCTTAAGAGCATGATAATATCTTTCAGCCCCAGCTAAACGCGACATTATTTTTTTAGTACTAGATGGTAAAACGCGACATTATTATGGTTACTGACTTACTGATTGTTTCTTTTGCGCAAATATTATCATGTTTTCTATATAACTAATATTTACTATATAGCAAATATATTTACTATATAACAAATTATTATCATGTTAATATATTTACTATATAACAAACATTATCATTTTAACAATGGTGACTTTATGTAATGATGATGTAACAGCGTGATGATGGAAAGCGTGTGGTAACGAAAGTGTGGAATCATGTCCAGCTAAAAGACATTATCATGTCAAAATTAAAACCTATTAGCTGTTCGATATTTCTATTGGTACGAAGGCTAACGAATAATCAATCGCCAACTTTGACCCACTAAACTTTATAAAACTTAATACAAACCCAAGTTAAACGTTCTAACAGACCAGATTTGATTTATACTCAACTAGATCTAATAAGGTGGGATGATCCCTTTGATGCGTATTTATTCAAATTTCTGAATAAAAAGATCGCCAGGATCGACGCTTGTTCTGACTAAAACTTTTGATGTTGGACTAGTATTTATATCCCACTCACCTGTATACTCCCAAGTTATCACATGCCTAATTTTTTTAGAAAAAAAATCCTTCTTTAAAAAAAGCTCTAAAAAGTATGAAATAATTGAGAAATTAAGCCTACTCAATAAAACCCTTTTTTGGAGTCAGCGCCATATTTTAAACTGAATTATAGAATTTTGCTCATAAATACAAATTATATCTTATGTCTGGATTGGGTCCAAGTGTAAACTATAGGCAACTTAGAATATATAGTACTGAGTATATAAATTACAAAAACCTATTATAAGTCAGAAAAAATATGGTGCCAACTTCAAAAAGGGTTTTATTGTGTAGGCTTAATTTCTCAATTATTTCATACTTTTTAAAGCTTTTTTAAAGGAGGTTCTTTTTCCCCAAAAATTTTTTTTGAGAAGGTTCATTTTTCCCAAAAAACTTTACTCCAACTCTTTTCCTCTCAAAGAATAGTACATTTTTAAAAGTGGCTCTTTTTTCTACTTTTATTAAATATTACTATCTCTATATATTATTTTTGACCCCTTACTATTTCTCTATAAAATTAAAACTCATTGTGGGATCTACTGACAGATGCCACAAATTTTTTATTAAAGTGAGAAATTTACTTTTTCAATAAAAGTAATAAATAATGCTTTGTTAAAGTTTTTATATTTTTTATTGTTTTAAGCGGGGCCAAACCAAGAAAAGTCTTTTTTTTGATACTAGAAGAACCTATTTAAACTAGTTCAAATTTCAAGGCCATGGGTATTTGAGGCTAAAATATATAAAGCTGAGTCATCCAAATTAGGGAATATAGGTTTTCAGCCTATCAGATCAAAGATAAATTTTTTGAGGCAAAACTGACCCATGTGGTAACAATTTGATGAATTGTATCCAATCACCAGTGAGTAAAATCTTCTCACCTTGGTGGTGGTCAGACTCATGTGGTAATGATTGGTTAATTTGTACCCTATCATCATTGAGTAAAATCTTCTCACCTTGGCGGTGGTCAGATCCATGTGGTACCAAACACCCTGAATTTGGCCAAGAAGTCAGAGTAATCATATCATTAGTTATTACTTTATTAAGCCAATTTTGGTTATAAACCATATTTTTCTGATAGTTAGGATTCCACCAAGAATCTGCTAAGATCTTTTTGCCGTGGGTACTCATATTGGTGATAGCCACAATATTATTCAAAGATCAGACTCCAACATTCTTTCTCAGAAGTTGAGAAGGAGAATATCTGATATTGCCCCCTCAAGAATGTTGGGAGGAGTGTAGGATTGTAGGAAATGGCCATGTACCCAGTTTATAGTAACTCCCGTGGCTAATGATTTGATGGAGTATTCATTGCCTCTTTTATAGCTGATGGAGAAAGATCCCTCCCAAATCAAACCAAGCTTACTGCTTCTTGGGGTGATGCAGTTATGGTAGTATAACACCTTATCAGCCACTTGAAATGTAGGAAGGGGGTGCAGAGCTCATTAGCAGCCTGCCCTTCTTTAGTCACTGTTTTTGCTAAGTTGGTCATAGCTTCAGCTTGGAGTTGAATAATTTGGTTAGCTAACCTTCACATGGCTTTCTCAGGCTCCTCTCCTTTAGAGAAGACATCCTTAGCCAGAAGAGCAGGTATGCTTGGTTCCCTGCCATACAAAAACTTGGAAAGGAGATATTTTCAGAATCTGGCGATAACTAATTTGATAGGCCATAAGGACACTGGGTAAGAATTGATCCCAGTGAAGTGGATCAGAAGAGGCCATTTTGTGGAGGATGGAAACTAAGGTTCCATTGGCTCTTTCCACTGCCCCATTGGTAAATGGATTGTACAGAGCTGAAAAGAGTTGTTGGGCTTTCATGGAGGTAGCCAGGAGTTTGACTACTCTGGAGATAAAATTCTTGCCATTATCACAGAGTAGCACTTGGGGGCAGCCATGCTGAGCAAAAATGTGTTGATGTATGAAAGTGGCAGTTGCCTTGGCTGTTTGGGCAGAAAGCGCCACAGCTTCAACCCACTTAGTGAAGTGGTTGATGGCTACTAAGATAAAGCAGTTGCCACTGGTAGACTGTGGAAGGGGACCTACAACATCCAAACTAAAAGTGTGAAAAGGTTGTTGCAGGGTAGTTGGTTGATACTGGTATCTATTCTTGAAAATGGATTGTTTCTTGCATGTAAGGCAGGCTTCCAAGACATCAACTATAGCTTCCATCATTCCATCCCAATAGTATTGATCCTTAAGCCACTCATAAGTTTTCTTTGCCCCTCCATGGCCTAGAATGGAGTGAGCTTCAAGGATGGCAGGTACGCGTTCTAAAGGCCAGAGGTAAGGCAACCACTTTGCCCCCACCTGCTTATACAACTTCCCATTTTCCACTTTGATGTTGTGCGAGTGGCGGGCTAACATCTTCTGAACCAGATAATCTTCATCCTCCCATTCATTTGGAGTTACTAATAGATCATGCAACCTTTCCACCTCGCTATTATCCAAGTGGAGGACTGGCAGATGAGACAACCCATCCACATTTATATGACAAGTTCCAGCACAATGTTCAATTTTCATATCATAAGGCTGAGCTTTAGAGCCCAGCGAGCTAACCGTCTAGTAGGGTCCTTCATATTTTGTAACCACTTCAATGAAGCATGGTCAGTAACTACAGAAAAGGTGGTCCCATAGAGAAAAGGATGATAGCGCTTTACAGCCAACAAAACACCCAGGCATTTCTTTTCTGTTACACTATAATTGTGTTCAGGCTTTGAAAGCATCTTACTGAAATAAGATACCAGATGATCAATACCGTTTTCATCTAATTGACCTAAGATGGCCCCAACGGCATAGTCTGAGGCATCCATATACAAGATAAGGGGTTTTTTGTAATCTGGGTGCCATAGGATAGGGCATCATTGTAGTAGCTGCTTCAGGGTCTCAAAAGCAGCTTTTTGTTCAGTGCCCCATTGGAAAGGGATATTCTTCTTCAGTAAGCAAACAAGGGGCTCACTGAGTTGTGAGAACTTAGGGATGAACTGATGGTAATACCCCATCATCCCTAGAAACACCTGTATATCCTGCAAAATCTTAGGGGAGGCATATTTGCAATGACTTCAACCTTGTTCTGTAGTGGTTGGATTCCTTTTTGAAAAATGGTGTGGCCAAGGAAATCCAATTTTTGCTGAAAGAAAGTGCACTTTGATGGTTTTAACTTGATATTTGACTTATGTAGCCTTCCAAACACCTCTTTCAAATGATCCAGGTGGTCGTTGAAGGTGTTTGAGAACACAGTAATATCATCAAGATAAACGATAATGCAGGTTAGCTTTAAGTCTTGCAAGATGTGATCCATCACACGCTGGAAAGTGGCAGGTGCATTGCACAACCCTTGGAGTAATTATGTGGGTTGGAAAAGACTTTCACTACATATCAAAGTGCATTTCTCCTGATCCTGAGGAGAAGGGTCCATTTGCCAATAGCCACTGGCCAAGTCCATGGCTGAAAAGAAATTTGAGCTGGATAGTTGGGCCAGGGCATTATCAATGCAAGAGATAGGATAGCTATCCTTCTTTGGAGGTTATTTAGCTTGCGGTAGTTCATGACTATCTGGTGACCTCCATCTTTCTTTTTAATTAATAGCAGTGGGGAAGACCAAGGGCTTTGAGAGGGAACTAGCAACCCCGCATCCAGTAGCTGGGTGAGTTCCATCCTCATATGCTGTTATCCACGTTTGACTTGCAATATGGTTTTGAATGAATGGGATGGGCATCACCCACATCAATGGAGTGGCACCAGCCCTTCATGTGGCCATAGTTGTGAGCTGACATGGAGAATATGTTGCTATAGTCATCAAGGAGATTATAAACTTTCTCTAGCTTAGTTGGGGTTAACTCATTTGAGATATGGATGTTTGGTAAGGTACACACCAGGTTGTCCATTGGCAGGACCAAATCTGTCATTGAGCTGATGGAGTGGATCTGTTCAACATCCTCCACAGGGATTAAAAATCCTCAGCCAACCTCTTGGTGTTTCCATATGATCATGTCCTTATTGGTGAGATTTCCCAACAGTAGAGTAATAGGTCACTGATAGGTGGGGTCTAGTAGCCCAGGTAATACATGAGGCTCCAAAGGACTAAGGCCCTCAACACTTATGAGGTGCAACAAACAGTGGCCTGGGATTTGAAGCGTGATTTTCATGTCAACCACTCGTTGTTCACCTGGCTTAATCACCACCTCATCTGCTGCATAAAATGGAATACCATTGCTAGCCTCCACTGAATCAGAAAATTTCTTAGTGTTGCACCCAGAGGTGACATAATGTAAAGGCAAAGCGGAAGAGAGGTATTTAACCAGGCAGGTGTAGTCATTCTTGATGAGTTCCTTGTTGAATAAGACTAATGGAACTTTGTAGTTCACTAAAGATAGGAACCCTTGCTTCATGTTGATGATGCCTTCATACTCAATCATAAACTGAGTACCTATGAGCATATCATAGGAGTTATTATCTAAGGCCATAGCTGGGGCTGATGGGATAAGCTTCCCAACACAAATGGGAAGAGAGGAGTAAGCGCCAAGGGTGTGGGTATTGTTTGGGCCTGCAGTTCCAAACTCCTTGGCATAATCCAGGTCAGCATCAGTTTAATCTTTTCATCAGCTGAGATGAGATTACATTCACTGGGGAACCTGTATCCAGGATAGCCATCACCCAGACTTTGTGAACAACTACTTCAACCTTGGTAAGTGTGCTTCAAAAGTTGGCCAACAGCGCCAAGACCTCCTTGAGATGAAAAGTGGAGGTTAATTTGTGTGCAGTCTCAGGGTGAGTCTCCAGAATAGGCTGCATGGTATGCCCTCGCTGTAAAGGGTGAATTAAGCTTGATAGGAGCTGATCAGCATTGCTGGCTGTGTCAATAGTTTTCATACAGCCTATAACTTGGTAGAGGTAAGTATCCTCAGATATGGTGGTTTCATCTACTCCTTCAGCATTTAGGCAATCAGGGACCTCCACTTCCGCGGGGAGCTCCCAATATGTAGTACCCAACGTCATCATAACCCCCCTCAGAGTCAGCCTCAGGGGTATTCTCAACCATGGGCAAGGTTGCAATTGAAGTGGGGGAGACAGCCATGAGAAGTGGGGTAATTAGCTCCACTTTAACTGGCATTTTCACAACCCTAGTAGTTCTGGAGGATATACCCTTAGAGCATGCACCTATTGGCTGAGCTGAAGGGGAAACCACAGTCAGGATCTCCACTTTGCATGAATGAGGGATGTCCATTTTAAGTCGCACCAAAACAGCAGGTTTTGCAGGGAGAATAGGCACAGGTGGCCTTACTTCCAACGGTTCAATAGGCTGCAGCTCACCTAAAGGAGTATGAGTGACATCTAACAAAGCCTCTTTTATATCACAGAAGGTTGTAAAATGGTGCTTCACTGATATGATATGCCTGGTGAGAGAGAATTGTGAAGCTAACCCATTAATATGGCGGTGATAGCATCATCCAGGATAAGCAGGTTAGACATAGCCAGCCTTTGAGCAGTGAGATAGAAATGCTCAGCAAAGCTAATGAGGGTTTCACCACCATATATGGTAAGGTGCATGAAAGCCTGTTTCTCCCTATATAAGCTCTGCTTGGATCCAAATTTGGCAAGAGGGCCTTTTTAACATCTGGCCAGGTGTGCTGAGGATCCAGGTGAGGAACAATCAACTCTTGGGCTTTGCAACTTAAACAGAGAATAATGTACTGAACTTTATATTTATCAGTGGCGCCATCCATTGCAGCTTCATAAACATACAAAAAGGAAGCAATACTCCCTTCACCCAGGGTGTATCTGTCCTTTATAGGTAATTTGAATGGCTGTTGCTCTAGCTTTTTGAGATGGAAGAAAGAGCTGGCTAGTTGCTTCTCAAGAGCAACTAATTGAGATTCAGAAGAGCTGCTCACATTTACAGCCTCCATTGCTTTGATACTTTATTGAAGTATTCAGGGTAAGCCCCTGTAGTGAGTACCAGTTTGTGGGATCCACCAACAGATGCCACAAATTTTTTATTAAAGTGAGAAATTTACTTTTTAAATAAAAGTAATAAATAATGCTTTGTTAAAGTTTTTATATTTTATTATTTTAAGTGGGGCCAAACCAAGAAAAGTCCTTTTCTTGATACTAGTATTTTCTATTTGAACTGGTTCAAATTTTGAGGCCACGGGTATTTGAGGCCAAAGTATATAAAGCTGAGTCACCCAAATTAGGGAATATAGGTTTTCAGCCTATCAGATTGAAGATAAGTTTTTTGAGGCAAAACTGACCCATGTGGTAACAATTTGATGAATTGTATCCAATCACCAGCGAGTAAAATCTTCTCACCTCAGAGGTGGTCAGATTCATGTGGTAATGATTAGTTAATTTGCACCCTATCATCATTGAGTAAAATCTTCTCACCTTGGCGGTGGTCAGACCCGTGTGGTAATGAACACCCCAAATTTGGCCAAGAAGTTGGAGTAATCCTATTATTAGTTATTACCTTATTAAGCCAATTTTGGTTATAAACCATATTTTTCTGATAGTTAGGATTCCACCAAGAATCCGCTAAGGTCTTTTTGCTGTGGGTACTCATATTGGTGATAGCCACAATATTATTCAAAGATCAGACTCCAACATTCTTTCTCAGAAGTTGAGAAGGAGAATATCTGACACTCATTATATATCGATCATATATATTATCTTTATAAACAAATATGCTAATAATTTATTTTATTAAATTTAGTTAATTTTATTGGTCAAGTTATACTAAATATACTGATCACCATCTACAATACTCATTTTATTAAATTTAGATGATTTTATTGGTCAACATATGCCAAATTTACTGATTGCCATCTACAGTAATTCATTTTATTAGATTTGGTTGCTTTTATTAGTCAATCTATGTAAATATATTGATCGCTACCTAAAATAATTCATTTTTATTAAATTTAGATGAGTTTATTGGTCAAATTATGCATAAACGATAGCCATCTATAATGATTTAAGCTCGTCCTGCTATGAGCTCATACTGACTGAATTTTGACCATACCCCCCAGCCGTAGGACATATCAAAAGTGCTTCGAAGCTATCTTTTCACCGATGATGGAATTAAGTTTATCCGGAGTTGTGTTAGTCACACAAGTATCCATCGCTTCCGAGCCCGTTTTGATATATTTACTAAATTAATGGGCAGATACTTGACTAATACTTACAAAAGTAAAATGGGACCTAAGTTGGAGAATCCTCGATTTTTGGGGATGATTATCCAAATCGGTCCAGTATTTTTAGTTATGCGCGGACAAACATAGAAAAAACATACATACAGGTTGAATTGATAACCTTCTTTTCAAAGTCAGTTAATAAATACATTTAGATCTTCAATAATTTAGGGTGATGCCAAAGTTAGTAATTAACATCAGTTATATTATCATTAAATTTGCTTCTTTACAAATCAATGCACTATCCTTCCAGCTATATTATAGGGAGATTAATAAAATGACCCAGGCTAAAATCCTTATATGAGAAACTGCCATCCTAATCTGATCTAGCCCTCTAAAAAGTTTATCACTGCGCCTTATTGATAAGCATAGTGTAGCAAGCGTTGATAAGAAAACTAGATAGTTTGGGTTAACATGATAATCTCATAAGAGTTCCATGGAGTTTAGATTAACCTCATTGTCTATTATATACATAAGCTGCTATTTTAGAAATATTTAAAACTCATTAAAAGTTTGGTGCTAGTATATGGTATATGAACTAAGATTATGTCTTGTATCATATGAGCTCAAGTTTCTGGATATACTATAATTAGAATTAGATCTTGTATAATAGTATTGTAACAATTAAAAAAATGTTATTTTAACTTTTATAAGTGCTAGACCTAAGGCAATATATTTACGCCATTAGATTAATAGTATATAGCTGGATAGCAGCATCTAAATGGTACTTAAGTTAGTATAATGTTAATAAAATTAATTTGTTTATTGTATACTAGACTTTGTGTAACTAAAATTACAAAAGCTATTATTTATGTGATAGTTTTAGTATAATGTAGAGAACAAAGCTATTATATTAAAAGGAAAAGTTTGTAGATTTATAATCATAATTTTTACATAGATTATTACTAGCTGAAATTCTTTTTATATGGTATCTAATTTACTAGCTGTGAGTAAACTTAAGATTGAAGTTAAGCTATCTTACCTCTGGTGAATTTATAGCTCAACTTTAAAAACTATATGACTTTAGTAGCCTCAAGTTTGGCTTGTTAACTTTTCTTGCTTTTATTTACTCATCATCTTATTTGTCCTGAAAACTTGCATCCTCATTTAACACACTTCCTGACAAACCTATTACTAATTTTGCACAGTTACTAAAATCAGATGATAATACAATATTCTATCATATTTTTTTTATTTTCATAGCAAAATAAAAAGTTTTTATATGTAAGAAGTGAAAATCTTAAATACTCCTAATGCCAATTGATATGTTGTTATAGCTGATCAGTTTGATACCTTTTTTTTTTAGTACTAGATGGTCCTCTTTTTTTCTTTTTTTTTTTTTTTTTTTTTTTTTATTTTATTTTTTTTTATCAGTTTGATACCTTTTGATTTAATAGTATTAATGGTGTTTTCAAGAAGTAGGTAGTTATTTGGATAATTAATAAGTTAATTGTCTTAGTAAGTAGTAAATGATTGGTTGATTTTATATTTTAAATGGTGCCAGGCATTGCTTCTTCAGGGTGAGGCCTCTACTAGGGATTTCAACTTGCCAATATTTAATTATTAACATATGTCATATTTGGCTTCCCATTAACTTAAACTGAGTCCATTTGAAGTATCAGGGATCACCCACAATAACCTTTATCATTAATTTGAGCAATTTACTATTTTAAACCTATCAGGGATTGATCCTGATAGTAATTCAAGTTATGTGATTACAAACAACCAAAGCCAAGGATAATCAACCTTTAATTTATTAACATTAAACATTACTATTATTATTAAGTTGGCAATCAATGCAAGAGTTTCCCTAAGCAAGGCATTCATTTGCCCACTATTGCTTAGTACTTTTCCCCTGCTTATTGTAAATTCTTGCTCTCTTGCTTTCATCCTGAGCACTTAAAGTACTGCAAGGCTTTGCTATTAAACCTTAAATTTTATCCTATTATAATTAATATAATATAATATTTTACTTTACTTCAACTAATTTAATACAAATGTTTCCTCTAATCTCTTCACCACAAGGGTTAAGGTTGGTAAACTTAGAGGAAACTTTGACCCCTTTCTCTTGGGCAGGGCAATGTATTAAGCCTATTGCATCTGCCCCCTTGTTAGGATTCTGATCTGGCACCATGCAAGCACCCAAGGAGCCAGAAATCCTGACACTGGTGCTTGTTGGACATTTGCCCTTCCAGCTGCAAAATAAGAATGTTTTGGGTTAAAATCTGCCAAAAAGAGGAAATATCAGCCATTTGCAAGTTTACAATAAAAATATGAAAGATATAAATAATATTAATGATTGTATCAGCTAAAAGACCCTGGATAATTATTAGTGGAACCCTGCAAATCAGGGTAACATGATTCCAGATATTTCATGGGCAATAATTGCAAGATTAAGCAGTCAGATTTCTCCAACCACATGGTGGAACCACCCCCTTTTATAGGCTTGGCAGGGGTCCCCCAGTGTGCAAAAAAATTAGCAAATGGGGATTGGCTGAAATTTATTAAATTGTTACCCCAAAGGTACATCTTAGCCAAAAATGATTCCCCATCCATTGTTTAGCCCAAGTGAAGTGAGTATTCAAAGCTTCAATAGGCCAATTTCCCATATTTTCTATTTGGATGGTAACAAGCCATTCTAAATTTATCATTAAATTTCTTTTGACCCTCAATACAGTTTAAATACTGACCATTCAGATAATAAGTGGGTCATTTTTTCCCCACATGTAGCATTAATAAAAATTATAGAAAACTAACTTTTATTTATTGGTGTTTATAGCTTTTTTATTTATAACCTTGTTGTTGAATCCAGCAGCGTCTAAGCACCAGCAAGCATTAAAAAAGCTAGAATCTTAAAGTGCTCACTACAGGGGACCCCTGTATACCCTAAGGTTTACCTCTACCTTGGAGAAGGGTTCATTTAGGAGGTGGCTTATTGCCACTGGTTCTTGTCATCCACAAGTTCCAACTGTTTACCTGCGCTGAGCTGAGCCCCAAGAAGCTGTAGAAGATATTGGCCACACCTTCAAGATATATGAAAACCTCTGAACCTTTAAAAGAGGTTAAGTTTCAATTTTTAAGGGCTAACCAGGCACCTCATGAGTACATTGAAGCTTCCTGCAAAGACATCAGCTTCTTCATTGAGCCTCTCCAAGCGCGTCCTAGCTGATGCATTCCAATATGAGGCTGCCAATCCCCCTAACAATTCTGAAGTGGATGAATTTCTGAATTCAGCAACAAAGTTAATTGGGGTTGGCTGCTGAGTAATTCTCTGATTTTGATGTATGATTGTGGTTGTTAATTATTAGTGGAGATTTGACTCTCTGCTCCTCAATAAATTGAGGTGAGCCCTTTTATAAATCTCTGATATAGTTGCTTATTAAATTGAGTAAGCTATCCTAAAATTGATAATTATGATAAAAATCCTGAAGTGTGCACCCCATTCAATTGGGTCAAGCTACTTCCATCTAACAGCCATTCCTAAATTTCTGGGGACAATCCCCAATGGCAGCTATCATGCTGATGATCTGCCTCTGAGCCTCTGAACCAACCAACAAGAGGTTGCTTAGGATGAATACAAGGGGAAGACCTCCACCCAGGCGCTGATTTTGTAAGATGCCTTGAGAACCAAGTGTACCCCAAACTCTCATTATAGGATCAGCCAGAAGTTATTTTGGCTGATCTGTTATTAATTTATCTTTCCAAACACTCCCCAATGCCAGTCATCAGAACCAATGACCTTTCTGGGCCACTCCCTCAATGCCAGCCATCAGCGCTGATGACCTTTCTAGGGCCATTCCCCAATGCCAACAATCAGTACCAATACCTTTTCCAGGATAAACCCCAAGGTCAGCACCTGATGCTGGCTCCCACAGCATGTGATCTTTTAAAAAAATAGTCAGGCATTTAATTGCTCTGCTGCCTATGCACCAACCACTGTAGGCCACCATGAGCCTTCCCAACCATCCCCCTACCAATAATAAAGGGGGTGAAAAATGAACCTTCTGAAAAATTTCAATTTCCAACTGCGCCCTCCTGAGATTGCCACTCAGGATAAACCAATTGGATTATATATAAATTAAAACTAACTTAATTGATGGAATTGATTCATCATCACCAAACTAAAAAATATGGATGACAACACTTAGGTCTTGCCATTAACTAAAGCTAAAGATAGACCCACCAAAAGGTCTATGTCAAAAAATTCTGGATTGTGCTCCCCATTAGCTTGGGTTGGGATAATTTGAAGTGTAAGGATCATCCCTAATAGAATTAATGTTAATTTGACACTGGCAAATGAGGCTAAGGATGTTGACAATTTAAATCTGTTAAAATTTAAATTTATGGCGGATATATGATCTGATGCCAAGGGCTTTGAATTTAATGGTGGCTATATGCCAGGGATAATCTACTTACTAACTTATTAGGAGTTTTCTAGTGAATTATGCTGAAGTCAATCTCTCTGCCAGTGGAATGTAAGGGTATTTATTATTAGAGGGAGTAGTAATATTTACACTGCATACAATTTGAATAAGTTATTTTTAAGCTATGCTTTTGTATTAGACTGAGATGAGTGGATTTAAGTATTACTGGCAACTTGATGCTGAGGATAACCAAAACGCTTTGCAGGGCCACTCCCCAATGTTTTCTAAAATACCATCCATAAATCCTGACAATATTAAAAACAGGCCCAGTATTCAGTTTCTCCCAATACCTATATTCTTGTCAGCCAATAGTGCTAATGATTTTCAATATGCAAAGCATTTAGTTGCTTTCTGCTGCTTCTGTTCTCACTGGCACTCCATGCCAACAATATTAAAAGTGGCCAAGCATTCAGTTGCTTGCCACTTGTATTTCTTACTGTCAAAAAATGATGGTGATTTTTTGAAGAAGGGAAAGCATTCAGTTGTTTTCTGCTTCTTATGTATTTACTGGCCGTTGGGATTTGATCTGCAACAAATTGGTTTGATTCAGCTCATCCTTCAATTGATCTGAATTTTCCTATTACTAAAAACGCTGATAAAAAATCAGCTGATCTTGTTGAAGCAATTATATTTTGAGACCTAGCAAAGTTATTAAAGGAAAGACTGCCATTGATCCATCACCTGATCAAGTTTAGGGTGCAGAAGGTCTTGTCAGTGGAGGTCATTGCTACCCTGAAAGAAACAGGGTAAATTGCAACATATTAAAATTGCTTCTTTTAGTGTAAAAAATATATGTTTTTACCTCTGTTGTAAAAACTGGCCATTATAAGTCAATATCCACCAAAGGGTTGCACATATGGGTTTCCCACTGATGCAACAGAAAAATAATATGAGGATCAGCATTCCTCTAACAAACATATTAAAAGAATAAAATGAAACCATAGGCTTCAATGCACACTATCTTTATTTTGAATGGCAGAGTTCACTACCATTATCTATTTAATTTTATACTGTAGAATCCACTACATGTTTCAATTAAAAGACCCCTTTTTCTTTCTACATTTCATCCTTTTTCACTCATCTCTTTGGCTACTCTTCAGCCCATCTACACAGCTTCTCAGCTTCTCCAATTTCCATCATACTTATCCCAATAATGGAAGTTCTGGAAGAATATCCATATTTTGGCTGAGGTCAAATCACTTAGCATCAACCCTATTGACTTATGGTAAATATTAAATGCGCTAAATTTGATCTTGATGAATAACCAATGACCCACCAAGATAAATTTAGCCTTATTTTTTAGTTATATAAATTTTTTAACATTAACCTCTCCTTGACTGGATGATAAGTTTTCAGCGCCACTTCTTTGATTGTTCATTCTATGTATTCTGAGTCTCAACAGCAATTAGGACCCTGAGCCCCAGCATTTTTTTCAAATATTGTATGCTGAAAATGCGGCCAACCCAGGCAAAATTTCACTTCCATGGATTCTCACTTACTCTGAGCTACAAGGAGATGCCAGAGGTAGATGCCAAGACCGTCTTGTCCCAGGAGGAGCTCCTTCCCAAATTTGTTGGCTGTTTGACATCCTTGCATGTGTTCTTAAGTGATCTTGTGGTGCAGTTGTGATGGGGTGGGGAGCGGAGCAGAATCCCTTTATTTAACAAAGTGGCACAGCTCCTAGTAGACAGCTTCAGCCATCTAGTGCTGCCCCCTATTAATGAGTCACATCCAGAGGTATTAGCAATCTTCCAGATGTTATGCTTCATGTGATGGGTGTAGGCCAGCCGGTTGAGGCCCTTTTCCTACGTTTCAACCCACTTTTGCTCACTGGGGGTAAACTTTCAGAGCAACTGGCTGAATTAAATGCATTATGGGGTGTCCGCCACATTTGCAGCTCTGGTCAATAATGGCCCATGGTACCTCCCCATAATGGTGCTCCTGAAAACATGGTTTTATTCTACCCCACAGGTGAGTTAGGTTTGGTGATGGTGTACCATTGGGTGGCTCTGGATTGGGCCTATTGAGCAGCATATTCACATCCTCTCTTTTCCCACATGCCTATCCCAGCATGGATGACTTCCCTGTGGACTGTCTGGTACTTGGCACTTTTCTCTCCTAGGGCCAGAACCCATCTCCTCATTTGTGGTCCACTCCAGTTTTATCCCCTTTCATCATGTACTCCTTGTTATCCTGAGACCATCAACAGATGTGGTTGCAAGCCTTTCTATTGGTAGGACAGGAGTGCATTTACTTCATTCGCCAGGTCAAGTTGTCACCTCCCACATTCTCACCTTAGATGCATAGTTCCACTCCCTCACACAATACATCTGCCGTGACCACTCCTTATTTTGCTGAAATGTCATCCCCTGTGCTGATATTGACTCTCTCCCCTCTTATAACACAACCTCTGCTTCCCCACCAGTCCCAAAAGTACCTAATGACACTGAGCCACCTGTGAAGCAATGGAAGAGAAAGAAAGATGGCTACCACCAGTCAAAGTACAAGTCCCACCATAAGAAGCAGAGAATGAGAGATGATCATGAGGCAGTATAATCAATTATATGTTTTTATTTGCCTTCTATAAAACTTGGCTTTGTCTGAACAGTTATCCATCAGTTATTTATTTTTGTATATTATTTATTATATTATTATTATTTTTTATTTCCCCCTTTTTATTGGTTATAAGCTTAAAAAAACTTATCATGCACTCAGTTGATAATCTGACCATTTGCTGGATCCTTGATGGTATAAGCATTAACACCAGTTTTCTCTATTTTCTCAAAGGGTCCAATCCATACACTAGCTAACTTATTCCACCATACAAACACATGATGGTCATGGAAGAGAACATGCTCACCTATTGCAAACCGTGGAAGTCCACTATGCCTTAGCTTATCAAAATCATGATCTTTGATCCTTTTAGCCAGGCTGGTTGAGTACGCTTTGGTCTAATGCTTAATTAGCGTTGATGTCAAAGTTATCAGGTATTGTTGCAGATTTATTCCACAGATACTTTATATGCAGGAGTAAATTAATGCAGACAGAGCTGAGCGCCTTTTATAAAGCAGCTGAAAAGGACTATTTATGGTTGCATAATGATAACTGATGTTGTAGGTGATGATGGCAGTGGAAATGAGGGTACTCCAATCTGATAGTCTATCTATCACCAGCTTCCTGAGTAAATTAACCAGTGTTCTACTAACCCTTTTAACCATTACACTAACTTAGGATGGTGTGGGGTTGTTAGAGCCCCAAAGATGGCCATTAGTTCATTCAACTTAGGGAGAATGCACAAAGTGAAGTTGGTTATGTTATTGGTAAGTATGAACTGTGGGCAGCCATACCGTTAAATTATGCACTCCATTATGAACTTGGCAACGGTGATTGCCCCAAATCTCTTATCACCTGTGCCTCTACCCATCTGGTCAAATGGTCTATTGCTACCAGGATATACTTGGAGCGATCTGTGCCCATTGTTAAGGGTCCCACAACGTCAATGGACACTGTGTGCCATGCAAACTGAGGCTCTACCAACTGATAAGAGGTATTCTGGTGGAATTGCTTTTCTATTTGACATTGGTAGCAACAAGGAATCACTTCCAGCACATCAAAGTGCATACTCTCCCAATAATAGTGTGGCCACAAGAACTCTAATGTTTTGTGTAGCCCTTTGTGACTTATTGCTTTATGTACACTAAAAATAATAGCTAATCAAGCAGATGGTTTTTAAAAAACTTATCATATCCTTACCAATCTGCTTGTATATCTCGCCATCTTTCCAGACCATATCAGTCATCATCCTATCTAGTGCCTGAAACTTGAGGCATTTATCAGTTCATTTGCCGCTGACCATTTTTTATATAGCAAATCACCCAGATCTGCCATTATGGCAATCTTTAGTAACTGAGATAAACATTAAACATTCTAATTATTTGCGTCAGGATGGTGCAATATTTAAATTGTAGGCTTGAAGCTTGAGGGCATATTGGGGAAGGCGTCTCTCCAGTTCTCAAAGATCTTGTAGACAATGCAACAAAGTATGTGTGGTAATTTTACATGACCACATTATCCAGCTTGGGGTTAATTAAGCTTCAATTAAATAAATAAATGGTTCACATATTTTAATTTAGCTTATTGATTAAGATTTGGATGACAATTTAACTATGTCATCTAGGCAGCAATAATAACTGACTGAATGGCTAATCAGAATTCTCATTGGATCATATCCAATGATAATTACGGTTACAATTTTGTTGGGGATTGTTGCTGACAAATTTGAGATTAGTAAATTAGCTTGAAATGGGCAATTACTTATGGGAAATCTTCAGGTTTGGTAGCCATCATGTGGGCTGATAAGAATGGAGATTTAAATATGCTATTCCTCATAAATATCAGCTGGAAATTTTTTAAAATTAAACCAATATCTCTTTTTCATTGGCTAGGCATGCCAAGACCATCATAGTTACTACAATTTACCACTAACACATGTCCTCTCATACTTCTGCATACAAATATTCCCTCATTTTATTAAAAACAACTTAAAATTGTGAATACTTTATTTTCCACTATTGAACATTTACTTCAAGGTGAAGTTGTGAAGAAGTACTTCCCATCTAATTGTCAATGCCAAAGTGAGGCCAAAGTCACTAGAATTCTTATATATTGCCAGAGTGAGGCTAAAGTCACTTATATTATTATCTTCCAGAGTAGGGCCAAATATTCTCATTTATCCAAACTCAACTAAGCTAATTGTCTTCATACAATTAAAAATTTGTGTTTATTTCCAGAGACAGTAGTTAAGTGAACCTGTGCACCAGTGAAAACCCTTGGTTTCTACACGTGGTGCTCACTACAGGGTTGAGTTGAGTTTATATGAAATTAATAACGCTGAATTATTTAACTAATATGGAGCACCAAAGAAATGAGGAGTCAGGATCATCAGTAGCTCAGGGAGGAAACATCCAATTAGAGGAGGGTATGCTGGTGGATCCTCAATATATCCATCTATCAACAATTGGAGTGAACAAAAACGCTGTAACAATTTATAAACCACCTTTAAAGAAAATTTGAGAAAATTTACCCAGTATTAGTGATATCCTGATGAGAGGATTTCAAATGTTGCTGACCAATAATTTGGATTGAAGCTGTGGATTATTCCACCACACAACTAATCAGGAAGAGTGAAGATGTAACTTTGAAAATTTCCTTAATATGAACACTTCAACGTTAGTGGGATATTTGCAAAGCATTGGTAATATCAGCGATTATATTATCAAATATGTGCAGCCAACTACCCAAAACATGAGAGCTATCCAAGTATGGCAGCAGGCAGTGATTGCTAATCTAGTTGAGTATACTCAAAACAACAGTGTACAACAGCAGGCGTTAATGTGACAATTAGATGTCAGTTTTCAGCAGATTCACACCAGCTTGGATTTCACATCACAGTGTATTCAGCAATCAAACACACAAATTAAGAATCTGGTGGCCAAGCTGTGTACTAAACTTTGGGGGATAGTTGAAGAGATTATCAACCAAATCAGGTTCAATTACTGATGGAAACATGATTTGGATAAACACTGCCAATTGGCTGAATCATACATCGCTGATTTGATTTGAACTCAGGAGGCAGCTGTGTCAATGGCTGCAGCCAACACCAAAACTCACACGCTCATGCTTGATTTAGTCAAGGGGAGACAGGAGATTAAGAATACCGTCAAAGAGATGGAGAGAAAATTTAAAAATATAAGTGAGGAAATGAGAGCCAAAATTGACAAGCTTTGCACAGAGATAGAGATTGTCAATAAGAATGCATTAGAATTGGAAACTTAATCTAAATTAGATTCCTTGAAGCTTAAAGTCATCAAATTAAATGACAAAATGTTCAAATATGAAAAGGAAAATCAAGAACTATAAGAGCATTTATTTAATATCCAAAAATGAGAAGGCACATTGCAGAAGGAAATTGAAACTTTGAAAGCCACTTTATTGGGGGAAAATAATAAAACTCATCAACTTTAGAAAAATGAATGAAAACGTTTATCTTGGGAGGAAGAAAGTCCTTAAACAATTGGATGACCTTGAAGATTATAGATGTGATTGCTCATGAGATGAGTGCCATGAGGTGAATTTATTTGAGGATGAGTCAGCATCTATTGAAGTAGAGTAGTGAAAGTATGACCCAACCTGTTCAGGAAATGCCCCCAACTATTGCACCGCTTCCTGAAGTTACACCAGAAACAACTCCAATGTCCAGTTGAAACCAATTAGAAATATCGCCCCAATTATCATTAAAGATTTTAAGAGCACTCCAAAGTTACCCATTTTCCATCAGGATAATGCGCCTAACTTCTTCCATTTATTTGAGATGACCATGTATGGCTATAGTGACCAGCAGAAAGCTGTCACTGTCATAAATTGCCTTGATACTTCCTGTCAAAATCTAGTTTTGCCTTACCTTTGTGGGGAGAACTGGAGCTGTAAGGAGGCAAAGGAGGAGATTATGATAGAATTTGGTAGTCCAGATAAGATGTCAGCCCAGAAGCAAGAATTTATGGGAATTCAGTTTAAGAAGGATGAAACGGTGGGTGCGTTTGCCAATCATGTTTATGTGGAAGCACAAATCCTCAGTGGGGCTAATATGATGACCAATTTTGATGGAAGAATTGCGATGCAGAACGCATTGCATCCTCACTAAAAACTGGTTATCATATGATGTCATCCACTCTTACTAGCAAATACACCATTTCCTAAATGATAGAACATCTAAAGGTCTTGTCAGCAATGTTCAAAGCGCTAAATAGGACATACAAATTAAATAACCAGTCAAACAATAAGGGTTCATGACGATTTCCCAACAAATCCAGAGATTCCAACAATCATGGGAATCAAGGTAAGCAGTATGAAGGATCTAGACCATTTAATAAATCTCAGTTAACTTGCAATAAGTGTGAACAGCCTGGTCATTTCGCCAATAACTGTGGACAACGCAAACCAAAGGATCAGGTTAACATAGTCCAGCATAAGCAAAAACAAGAAATTTTCAATGAGCAGGGAAAAGACCATGCGGTCTAGATGAGAGACAATCTAGAACTGCAGGTGACCAAGTTCCCCCAGATAAATTATATGAATTGGACAAGTCATATCTATTTGCAGATGAGCTTGAGTTAGATCCTCTTCATCAAATTGTCTACCAAGATATAAATGCAATAACAAGATCAAAATCAAAGGGAATGCGATCTCTCTCTGATTGGCATAACTTTCTGAGCAAATTAATTTTGGTAAATTAAAAGAAAACACTTAATTGTACACCAAAGTTTTGCTCCAATGTCATTGGATCCCCCACTGACTGTCCCAGCATGGGGCAGCAGCGAAACTCCCCCCTCCATTTTCCATCTGACAGGAAAACGCGCTTGGACTGTCTCGCCCAGTCATTCCAAACCCTTGGGGCAATTTGTTCCTCCCAAAGATCTTGATGCCCATCTCGCCCAAACCCAAGCAGTGCCCCACTGCCCCCTGGTGCTCCCCCATAGCAACATGCATTATGGCCTTAGGGTTAAATATGGAAATTTTTCCCCTATGACGACTAAGCCATTATCAAAATGGCTCAGGTGGTGATGACACCAGCCTGTTTTATAGACTTCCGCCCCTATAAGGGGTACTTTGATCTCAGCTTCCCCTGTGAAGCTGATGCAGCCACTGCGGCAACAGTGCCATTAATTTTTAGTAATATTCCCCTCCCAACAACTTGGACCCAGCTCCCAACAGACACCACCTTGGTGGTCCAGTTCGCTGGTTTGCCCACCCACCTCCCCCAAAGTGCTCCACCAGGAGCTGATGGAAGGTTTGGCAGCCTACGATGCCAACCCCATCTTGAAATTTGTGGTCCCAAATGGGGCCACACGCCTTGCTGGGCCTTGGGCATATGCTACAATCAGCCCTGAATTTACAAAATTTTCTTTAGCAATTCCCCCTTGTTACCATCCCATCTGCCCCTAACCATCCATTCTGGGCCCGCGTTGAGGGCAGATGAGCGATTTGTCCATCCTGTTTTGAGTTAGACCACTCAAAATGTAAATGCTCATACTCAGAAACTTCCACCGACACCAAAAGTTTGCCCAACGCCCACCAATCTGCCACCTAATCCACGCCAACTCTGATATGAGGTACAATCCTACCTTCCCCTCCTCCAATGCCTGATGCTGCAGCTGCACCTCCAGCCACCAATCAGCACCCACCTTGCCCCAATGCCACAAATGATTCATCCAACCAAACATCAGATTGGATCCCAGTTTGATCCCATGCATCCACAAATAAATTGAACAAACCTCAACTGTACGCTGATCCCCCAATCCAATTCAACCAAAATCCATGGGAATTATTGGATGAAATTGACAAATCAGGTAATGTCATTGAATAACTGACTGTTGAGTTTTTGACTGAATCTAATTGTCCGATATTAGATAGGGACATAATAATGTTAACAAGCTTAATTTATTATGAATCATATTGGATATCAGTTATCAGGAATATTTTAAGCTTATGTACATCTTAAGATTTGTGGCCTAGCGATTCTACTTAATAATATTTGACTATGATGACATGGGCATGGGGCTTTGCTGGTTTAGTCAGACCTATAATAATAGCCACCTAAATAACCTGGGCATGTGGGCTTTGTTGGTCTATGTCAAAATTAGTTTTTAATGTCAATCAAGTTTTTGATCAAATTAATTATTAATTAGTGGTATGAATCACCTTGGTATGTGCTGCCAATTGCTTGAAATGAGTATCAGTTCAGCTATTTACAGACATATTAGAAATGTTGTCTTGAATATATTTCCAAGTTTGAGACTGACTCTGAGATGATTGGGATGTTTCAAGTTGAATGGATTGTAGACCCTCAAATGAACTCGTTACTTTCTCTGGCCAAGTGCCATTGAAATTGAGGTGTCATGGGTAAGATGTGGTGAATATCAAACCCTATAAATTATCCCAAGTTATTACTAATAAAACAACAAAATATTCCTACAGTTCTATAATTTAATTTATAAACTTTCATATTAATACTTTACATTGTGTTACATTGAGGATTTATTTAGGATCAGGAAGATCAGGGCAGCATGACATCATCTAAGTAATGACAGGATAATACAACTTCCAGTAGAATTACCAAGGAGTTATATTAATTATAGTCACCATCTGGTCTGTTGTCTTCATACAATAGACTTTCAAAACTCCATCTTACCTTATAAGAAGAACCAGTCACTCTCAATATACCAAAAATTCAACAAGTGGCGCTCATGGCTGGGAATGCAGATGGTGACTGCGGTGAGTATGGGAGTAGTCCCAATCAATTATTTAGAACTATTACTGGACCTAATGGGAATACAGAAATGACTGTGTCTCAAATTAATTTGAACAATGTACCTATCATTACTTACCCTGATGAGCCCATTTCACATGAAGAACTTGAATGACTTGAGCATCAGTTGTTAAGAGGATACCAAATGGGACAAGGGCCTGTGGACAACAGCAGTAATCCTTTCTATTGTCAATGACAGCAAGATGTGCTGTGGATGAGATATCTAGCTCATCATCAATTGAGTGTAGCTCAAGTCAGAAATAATTTAATTGGGATAGAGAATATTGCCCAATACCTAATTGAATTTGTACATCCCACCTCTAGAAATTCTCAAATGACAATTGCTCGCCATCATGCAGCCATTTCTGAGTTGGTTAACTTCTCACAAAACTCCAGCCAGGCGGCCCAAATTTTAAATGAGCGTTTAGAGGCCAACTTTTCTGAAATCCATGTTCTAGCTTGGAAGCGAATTATAATCTAGCTACTTGGGCTAATGACAGAGTGGCAGAATTAGCACAAGAGCTAAATGATAGATTACATCCTATCTTTGGCAATTTCTTAGAAGAAAGAGGAATTACCAAAACTTGGGTCAACAACATCACACAAACTTCAATTAATGCTTCAGAGTTCATGAGGCTTAATCACAAAGCTCAAGAGGCACAGTTAAATACTAATGATGAAGTTCATAATCAGTATTGATGACTGTGCGCCCAAATTTCGCAGATGAAGGATGAGTATACTGAAAAAATCAATTATTGGCAAACACAATTTGAAGGCCAACGGGCAGAAAATGGAAAAATTCAAAATTCCATTGATCATCTCAATTGTCAGATTAATAATATTAATGAGGAGGTCACCAATATTAATGAGTCAAATAATCTTCTGCATGGAGAAGTGAATCAGTGTAAGAAGACAATTAAGGAAAAAGACCAAGTGATTTCCAATTTGCAATTGCAAACCACCACTTTGAATGAGGAAATTGCGAAGTTAAAGTTAAAGATTCAAAATTGTGTTAATTGGGAGAATGAAATTAATGAGCAGATCCAAAACTTGGATGACGGGCGTTGCCAATGTGCTACAAACCATTCAACTGGAAATGCTTCTGAATACTATGAAGATGAAGCTTCAGAAGTAGTCACTGAAGTAGAAGCAGTACCACGTTGGCAGATGCCCAGTAGAATGGTTGCTTTGGCTAACCCAAGTTCCTCCAGCCGTGATTCAGTGCCTCAACGCCCTAGTGCATCTGGCCTGAGTCAACAAAGAAGAAATTCTGATAACTCAGGGCGGGAAAGCAATAATTACAAGCCAGTGAACCTGCCTATATTTGACAAAAATGGAAGTATCACCACCTTTATCAAACGTTTTGAATTAGCTATGTATGGGGCCAGTGATCGCAATTGAGCAGCTACTATGATTAACTGCTTGGACCAGTGGAGCATTGAGTTAATTATGCCCCATATCAATGAAAATCCAACTTACGCTGAAGTCAAAGAGGCTGTGCTTTACAAATTTGGAGGTCCAGAACAAATGTCAACAAGAAAATCTAAATTTATGAATATTTGATTAAAAAAAGATGAAGCCATTGTCAAATTTGTTGATTGATTTCTATTGCAAAGTGCAAGTTCTCTTAGGCGCCAAGGCTATGGTTGACTTTGATGCTAAGATTGCATTAGAACATGTGGTACAACCTTACCAAAATTTATTGAATGTTTTAATGCCTGCCTTTGTACAAAATCTTACAACATCTGAACTAGTTGACTATCTTCATAGATGTTCACAGAATTATGGTCCTCCAAATACTGGGTACAAATCAGGACCTGCCTCTGTGGGGAAACTCATTGAAGTCAATAAGAAGATTGAAATTGATTCGCCTGTGAAAACTGAACAGAACTCAGATACCAAGCCTACACGCTCAATGAATGATATTACCTGCTATAAATGTAACCGCAAAGGGCACTTTGCCTCTCAATGCCATCAACGCAACATCAATGTGGTCCTTCCTGATAAAGTACAGGAGAAGGGAAAAGAGCAAGCACAATAGATGTGGGATGCTCTATTGTGCCAGAAAAACTAGTCCCACCTGATTGACAAGAAAATGCAGGCCACGGGGCCTTGCTTAATGATGAAACAAATTCTATTATAGTACCTAATGAAGATTCTACAAATGTACATGCGGTAACCCAATCTCAGAGTAAGGTTGTCATGCCTGAGGCCTCTGAAGTAGTAGCTAAACTGTATGTACAACAGATAATTAAAAATATTCCAGCAGAAGGTCCGAGTAATGCATCTGATACTCCAAGTCTGAAAGGGGTCAATATAGCAATGCCAATTGACAAATTCATCCATGAATGTCCTAGCATTGGAAATACTCTGAAGAACACTCTTAATTCTCTGGATTCTTCACATATTCACTTAGTAAATTCTATGTTGATTCCTACTACTCTGAGTGCACTTATGTGGATATTCTGGTCAATAAGGTCAAAGTTGTTGCTATTGTTGATAGTGGAGCACCTATAAACATTGTTTCCATGAAGTTGGTGAAGAAACTGAAAATTGCACCAGACATTGACCATCATAAGGAGTATGGAACTGCGGGTCTCAACAGCACTAAGAGTGAAGGAGCTTATAGCGCCTTGCCACTGTGATTTGGAGCTTTAGTAGTAGCAGCACCCGCAATAGTGCTTCTGAACACCAATTATGACATCTTAATTGGAATGAGTTTTTTAAGGACCTATGGAATTTCATGCGATTTTAAAGAAAATGTCTTAACAATATTAGGTCAATCACTTCTGATTTATTACTCTCATGACAATATGAAGCCTGTGAGCCATCATCAAAACTTTATTAATATATCTTATGCTGATGGAATAATACCAATAGGATATATTCAGCGAGGAAATTGAAGCCGTTCTATGCCAAATGCTATAGTTGAAAATCAAGGAATACCCTACGTGTGAATAAAGATGCAAGTATAGCTCCAGGCCATCAACTAGTTATGAAGACTGGGACCACGCTGGATATTCCAGAGGGACTATATGGTGAGGTTATGTCCCCATGGCATCGCTCTCATATGGAACCTTGTGTAGCACCTGGAATACTTATACCAGGGCATGGTGAAATTGATGTCCTATTAGCCAATCTAACAAAATGAACTATTAAGGTCAAGAAATATCAAGTGGTTGCATTTGTGCATCTGTTACCAAAGGATGAATTAAAATCAGCTATCAAATTTGGCAATTTATCTGAGCTAGGCTTACCAAACAAAACCTTTGGGGCACATACTGTGATCCCTCAAGAATTATTTACCAGATTATCAGAACAACAGAAGGATGAAGCACTAGAGTTGTTTGAACAATATTCCAAAATTTTCGCCAAAGATGATCAAGATCTAGGTTGTGTAAAAGGAGTCCAGCATTTTGTTGACACTGGGGACCATGCACCTATTAGAATGAGGCCAATTTGGCGCCCTAGGGCTAGCGACGAAATAGTCAGTGAAGAGTTAGAAAAATTGCTAAAAAGAGGAATGATAGTGCCATCAAAAAGCCCGTGGGCCAGTCCAGTTTTAATCATAAAGAAAAAAGATGGCAGCAATTGAGTCATGATTGATTACTGACGCCTAAATGCCATCATGAAAAAGGATTCCTATCCATTGCCTAGAATTGATGATGCTTTGGATTATCTGGGAGGAGCGAAATACTTACTGCCATGGACCTTATCTCCAGATATTGGCAAATTGAATTTGCTTAAGGAGGAACAGGAGAAGTGTGCAATGATTGCTACTCAAGGACTATTTCAACCAACGCGCATGCCACAGGGGCTGTGCAATGCGCCAGCAACTTTCAAAGAGCAATGGATACAATCTTAGGAGATCTTAAATTATCCTGTGTACTGGTTTACTTAGATGATATCAATGTCTTCTCATGAACGTTTTCCGAACATTTGGAGCACCTTGAACAAGTGTTTGAATGACTATTGAAGGCTAATCTGAAGATAAAACCTAAAAATTTCAGTTCTTTAAAGAACACTTGGAATACCTTGGGTTTGTCATTGATTCCAAGGGCTTGCAGCCTCAACCTCAAAAGGTGGAGGTGATTAACAAGATGCAAGCTCCAATGAGTATGAGGGATGTTCAAGTGTTTTAGGCATGGTAGGGTATTATCAAAGATTTGTAGAAGGGTTTGTGAGGATTGCTGAGCCCCTATTTCATTTGCTGCAAGGAGAAGTTCAATTTTGCTGGGCAGAAGAATGACAACAAGCCTTTGAGGCTTTTAAAACCAGAATGAGTTCAGCGGCTATCCTCTGATGTCCAGATTTCATGAGGCCTTTTATCATATAAACTGACGCCTCATTGACTGTGATTGGGGGTGTGCTATCTCAGATTGGGGAGGATGAGGAGGAGCATCCAGTCACTTATTGCATCAGAACGCTGAATAAGCATGAGCGCAATTATACAGTGACTGAATGAGAGTGTTTAGCCGTAATCTACACATGTAAACAATGTTGAGTTTACATTCATGGTACCAAGTTTCAAGTAGTAACGGATCACAGCTAGTTAAGATGGCTCCACAACCTCAAGGAACCTGAAGGACGCTTAGCCCGCTGGGCTTTAAAATTACAAGCTTATGATTATGAAATTATCCATAGAGCTGGGGCGGCCCATCAAAATGCAGATGGATTATTGAGACTTCCCATTGTAGCTGTCCTGAGCAGTTTAGCTGATGAACTCCATGAAAAGATGATTAATCAGAAATATGAGGACAAGCCAACTGAAGTGAAAAAGGCAATCAAAAAAGCATTAACCAACACTGAATATAGGAATGGAGTTTTATACAAGCTCAGACCTGATGGGCAGCATCAAATTTTCCCAAAACCTTCTGACCAAATGGAAATTATTACACAAGCGCACAAGGCTGTGGGGCATGGAGGATTAACTAAGATGCTAGAATTAATTCAGTCAAATTACTACTGGGATTCAATGCGATTCAATATCCAAGATGTACTCAACAAATGTCATTCTTGTCAAATTACAAAACCTATGAAGTTGGATGTGAAGTATCATTTAATCAAACCTGACTGAGCTTGGCATACCGTATCAATAGATGTAGTTGGCCCTTTGCCTGTGAGCAGCCTAGGCAACAAATACATAATCGTTGCTATCAACCATCTTACAAAATGGGTGGAAGAAAAAGCAATCCGAGACGTTGGGGCCTTAACTACTGCCAAGTTCATTATGGATAATGTAATTTACAAGCGCGGATGCCCACAGAAGATTTTGACAGATAATGGCACAAATTTTACTGCTCAAATGATACAATGGCTAAATGAATTGATGTCTATCAAAGGAGTACTATCAACACCATACCATCCTGAAACTAATGTTATGGTAGAACGAGTGAATGGCACTCTAGTCAGCATTTTATGCAAAAATGCAGCCTAAGCGCCTTTACAATGGGCTACCTCTATTAGTGCTACCATGTTTGCATACAATATAGGACATCACAGCAGTACCAGCCACTCTCCATTTTGACTTTTGTATGGTAGACAGCCATCTTTGCCTCCATTATTATATTTGGTCCTCAGTTCAACTGAAGCAGTTAGTCAAGATAATTATGTTGAGCAGCTGGTGAAGACATTAATCAAGTTACAATCAGAAGCTTATCAAAATGCAATTAGTCAAAAAACTATTCAGAAGAGCTACAATGACGCCAAACGGGCTATGGTGACTAAATTTAAAGAAGGGGACTTAGTAGTATATTGTGATACTCATAGCGCAGGCCGCGCGCACAAGCTTGCCTCACTTTGAGAAGGTCCATTTATTGTATTGGAAAAATCATCTGAAGATGTATACACTATAAAGGATCAAGGCGGCTGGGTTGTGAATAGAGTACACGCTAAATTCCTTCGTCCATATTGTAAAGATTAAAAATAATAATAATAACATTAATAATATTAAAAATATAGAAAAGTAATAAATAATTAACTATACACTTATTCAGAGATATGTGTTTCGTTGTCATAAAAACTAGGTAACTCTACTTCAGGAGGGGGAGGAGAGTTAGATCAAACCAGAGAAATGCGAATTTCAAACAAATATTGACTATCCAAACCCTGCCAAAGATGTGCTAAACCCAAAAAGCTCAGCACCAGGCACGCTGGCCTTGTCAGCTTAAGAAAGGCCATTGAACCAGAGGGAAAGACCATTGAAATGGACTTTGGAACAGATGGGAAAGGTTTGATTCAGGAGTAAATGCTGCTGAAAGAAAAAATACAGTCAGCAAGGAGACTTTCGATGCAAGGGTAAGCTGGGGGAGGAAAACTTTTGCACAGAACATCTGCAAACGCGCCTCATCTAATACCCTGCACATATTGGGCACAGTATCAGAGGGGTATGAGGAAGGAGGGAAGCGAATGCATGCGCCCAGAAGAGCCATCTGTGGAACATACTTTTCTGGAAGCCCTTTCGCCAGGCTTTTACAAAGTTCTCAGTATAAAACTAGGATACATCGATCTTTAGAATCCTGAGCCTTGAGGCCCAATGGAACGTGTTAATCTATATGCACCAAAGTGGGTTTGCACCAAATCCTAGAAACTGAGTTAGCAAAAATAATGGCCTGATTGACCTCAAATATATCGAATGGGGCAATCTCAGGACCACTAGTGAGTACAGATAATAAAATAGGCATTTACGAGCTCTGACATCAAATTGAGCTTGAAACCTAATGAAGCCACACTGCCTGCGCATAGAGAGGAAATGAGATTTTTAGAAGGGAAAATAGAAAAAGGGCAAACAAAAAGTCAGGAAGAAGATCCCCATCCAAAGTGAATTGGTGTTGGATAAGAGTTTCTTGAGGGTGTTTGACTTCCAAAGCCTGAAGGGTTAATGAAAGAGTTGTAGGAGGATCTCGCTCGACCTATTGAGAAGTTCAATGAATATTAATTGGAGTTAAAGGGGTTTGTTCAGGTTCATTGATGATTGGTGAAATTACTGTGGGATGTGAAAATGAACCCTCAAGGATCGTAGAAGCGTAGCTGGTCAATCCAGCTTGTGAAATTGTGAGCAACATGCCTGAGTTAACCATTGCACGCCACATAGACTTGCTTAGTCATAAGAAGATTCATTGGTCAGTGGCAGAAAGACTATTGAGATATCATTCATACTTGGATGAGCGAGAAAAGTTGGACATTGTTAATCAAAGAAAAGAGTACCGCCATTTATATCCAGTCAAGGCGGGGGAAATATTGAGTTGTTGACTGAATCTAATTGTCAGATATTAGATAGGGACATAATAATGTTAACAAGCTTAATTTATTATAAATCATATCAGATATCAGTGATCAGGAATATTTTAAGCTTATGTACAGCTTAAGATTTGTGGCCTAGAAATTCTACTTAATAATATTTGACTATGATGACATGAGCATGGGGGCTTTGTTGGTTTAGTCAGACCTATAATAATAGCCGCCTAAATAACCTGGGCACATGGGCTTTGTTGGTCTATGTCAAAATTAGTTTTTAATGTTGATCAAGTTTTTGATCAAATTTCAATTTATTCGAGGTACGCCAACCAGGGGACGGACAGTACTGAATCACAACACCCAAAATGACAAAATAAAACTACTAACAAAGTGGGAAGCGGAAACCACTACCCACCATGGCAGAGGGTGAGGAGGGGTCAGGAGGTTGGTTTTCAGAAAGACCCGCATCAATCATGGGATGTTGGTTACAGTACCAGACCAGAGCAGAGAGCCAGGGCGTTGGGGCATCCGCATATTGGGGGTGGAGGTCAGCGTAGTAAGAGTTTTCCACTTCCTCATCAAGATAATGATGGGAGAGTGATTCAACAAAAGCTGCAAGGAGAATTTCTGCTTCTTTGCGGGCTTCAGGAAGTTGGGTGAAAAGGGAGATACTGTGGTGGGTGATTTTGGCTGAGGGGTTGAATGAAGCAAGCGTTGCAACATTCATAGTAACTTCAGCATCATCGAATAGTTTTGAGATGTCACTGCAGGGAGATTCATGGAAGTCGGGGGGAAGAAGAGGGTGGGCAGGCCATGCTGGAGCTGAGCCACTGACTGGGCCACCGCGGTGCATAGTTTCAGGCACTGAGGAGAGGCCACCGCAGCTAAGGCGAGCTGGTGGTCACTTTGAAAGGGGGCTGTATTGGGCAGAGGAGCGAAATGGTGAGGGGTAGGGGTTTCATCGAAGTCAGGAAGGAAAAATTCTGCCCAACCATAATCAAATTGGCAGAGAAGTTGACCTGTATGCTTACTAATGAGGACATTACCTGATTCGTTAGTCTCAGACGATAGACCCCATGGATTTTGGTTCACTGGAATAGTGGCGTTCAAATTTGGGTGGGTGGGATTGGGCGAATGGGCAGCTGCTTGGGTGCCAATGGTGGTCCAAGCATTGCTCTGATTGGCTGGGGTAGATTTAGGTGGGAGAGTGAGGCTGGAGGTTTTGGGGGGGGGCTGATTTTCCATGCGGGCCCACTAAACAAGATTGGAGGGTGGGAGGGGGCAACAAAGCGCCCCATACTGAACCTCCATAGGGGGGCTCAGAAGCCACAGCAGCGGACTTGGCCTGAGGGCACACTTTTTTTGCATGGTTGAGGCCAAAGAAGAAGGAACAAATCTGCCTACCATTATCAACCTGAGCCCAAAAGAAATGATCAGGCGCTGCAGCCACACTAGCGCGGGGTGGGATTTGTTGGGCTATGGTAGGGTGGTGTGGTATGATGGTGGCTGTTGCCTGAGGAGCAGCAAGGCGCTCCGCACCAGATGGAATGGCAAAGATGAGGTTGGGCTGAGTGCCATAAGCCATGAGCCCCGTGACCAACTGGTCATACAAAACCTGGGGTAAAAGGTGGGATGGGAGATTTGTAAAGGATACCACCAGCGTGGTGTCTGAAGGGAGGCGAGTATGGGTTATGGGAATGGGGGTTCTTTTTATAAATTATAGGAGTTTGTGCTGCCGCTTCAGCGTCCTCCTCAGATTGGAACCCAACGTCAAAGTAGCCCTTAAAAGGGCGGAAGTCTATAAAGCTAGCTGGCGCAAAGGCCACATTGGCTAGGTCAATAATTGCCTTATCAGCATATGGGAACAAACGCCCATAGTCCACTCTGAGGCAATAGCGAATGGTGGAGCGAGGGAGGGCGAGAGGATGGGGGCGAGAAGGGTGGACGCGCGCCAGGTGGAGCGCTAAGTCCTGTGGGGGGACAAAACAGCTGGAAGCAGTGGGCGGGCTGTTTGAGCCCATCTAAAAATACTTGCCCACAGGGCAGAAAACTCTAGATGGGGGTGCACCGCTGCCCCACACTGGGGTGGCAGGCGGCGGAGCCAAGAACATCAAAGAATAGGTTTGGGAAGACAGCTGTGGATAAGTAAAACTTAAATCTAAAATCGCTCAAAAGTGATTTCAAGCAGTAAAAGAAAGCTTCATTTTCAATCGAATTAATTACTAATTAGTGGTACAAATTGCCTTGGTATGTGCTACCAATTGCTTGAAAGAGTATCAGTTCAGCTAATTACAGACGCGTTAGAAATGTTGTCTTAAATATATTTCCAAGTTTAAGACTGACTCTGAGACAATTGGGATGTTTTGAGTTGAATGGATTGTAGACCCTCAAATGAACTCGTTACTTTCTCTGGCCAAGTGCCATTTAAATTGAGGTGTCATGGATAAGATGTGGTGAACATCAAACCCTATAAATTATCCCAAGTTATTACTAATAAAACAACAAAATATTCCTACAGTTCTATAATTTAATTTATAAACTTTCATATTAATACTTTATGTTATGTTACATTAAGGATTTATTTAGGATCAGGAAGATTAGGGCAGCATGCCATTGTCTAAGTAAAGACAGGATAATACAACTTCCAGTAGAATTACCAAGGAGTTATATACTAATTATAGTCACCATCTGGTCTGTTGTCTTCATACAATAGACGTTCAAAACTCCATCTTACCTTATAAGAAGAACCAGTCACTCTCAATATACCAAAAATTCAACACTGACACTGCAACTTGAGCGGCTCTGTAATGCAGAATGGGATGCAAAATTCCCACCTCAGAAATATATCCCACAACCTAATGCCAAACTGTTCTACAGCAACCACCAGCTTGAAGTAGAAGCAGCCACCACACCAGATTGCCATCTGCTCCGCAAAGCTGCTGCCAAATCTGTGGCTGCGCTTGCAGGAGGAATTCCACCTCCCGTCATCCCCATAAATCTTACTCCACAAAGTAAGATTAACTTGAAAACTTTACACAAAAACGTCACTGAAACCATCCAGAACGTGGTAACAGTAGCATGGAATATAAAAGCATAAATAACCCAAACCAACATTGCCACGTTCATTAAATTCCCAGATGCCCACCTCAAAGCTGAAGACACTTTGGGCAAATACATCATTGGTATAATGATGGCTGGCAACTATTTGGAAGTTTCAGTCGTCAAGGATATCAAACCCCATGCTGCCAATGCCCCCACACCCTTACTATCTGACTTAACATGCACCCTACTCTGGAATGAGATGGATGTGGCCAAAGACGAGCCCCCAATCCCCCATCCCCATCCACCATGGTTGTATAGCAGTATTCGCTGCCCACCTGGTTGGATATTTTGTTAAGTATAATTCAATTGATCCAACCATTTTGGGCGTTTCATTTAAATTGTTAGTTTTATTTTATTATGATTTTAGTTTTAGTTTGGTAATGTCCATCCCCCGGTCAGCTTAACTCAGTTAAATAAAAATCAAAGGAGATTGCCCCAAAATTGTAGAAGAAGTAGCTCGCTCATATGCCTGACAAATAGTGAGAAAGTCCAAAATGCTGAAGATGAAACTAATATATTAAATGCCAAGTTATATGAAGTCAATGTATTGACTCCAATTGGTACAATTTGAGAAATATCCCTGATATATCAGCTCAGTTAATTCATACCCTAGATTTTGTCCAATGGATCCATCATACATGCAGTAAACAATAGTTTATCTTATTTTTCCAATTGCATATATACAGATACTTTGGTAAACTGAGTCCCCGTCAGGGCAATAATTGACAGTGGAGCGCCAATCAATATAGTATCCAGCAAATTAATGAAGAATAAAAGCCAAACCAAATCTAGAGCACAGGAAGCAGTATGGGAAAGCTGGCCCTGACCCTACCACTTCCTGTGGGGCCTATAGTGCTCTGCCGCTACAATTTGGATCCTTGGTTGTATCAGCACCAGCAATTGTCCTGGCCAACCAGAATTAAGATATCCTCATTGGCACTGACTTCATGCGGAAGTATGGGGTCAAATGGGATTTTGAAGAAGACACTTTATCAATTCTGGGGCAGATGTTGCCACTGATTTATCAATGGGAGGGGAAGGAACCCCTTAATAAGAGAAATAATTTCATCAATTTAGTCTATAAGGATGAAATATTACCTGTTGGTTACAAATTGAAAGGGAAGAAAATCCAGAAGCTACCCAAATATGTAAATGAAAATCGTGGAATTCCAATCCATTCTAAAGATATCATAATTCAGCTGGGAATGTAACAGATCATAGATACTGGACTGTACTTGGAAATACCAGAACAGTTATACTCTGAAATTGAAGCTCCTTGGCAACAATTGAGGATCAAACATTGGGTAGCCCAGGGATTTTAATCCCTGGACATGAGGAGAATTTGGGTCCTTTTGGCCAATCTGGGGAAAACTCCAATAAAAGTCAAATGACATCAAGTAGTTGAATTTTCTCAGTTAAAACCAGTATTGGAGATTCCTTCCTTCCATGAATTCAGAGAATCAGATGAATTGGGATTGCCAAAGGAGACTGATGGGAATATCAACATGCTAATTGAAAGGGATCAGTTAGCTGGGTTAACGGAGGGTCAGAAAGATGAAGTTCTGGCCTTATTTGAAAAGTTCAAATTATTTTTGTGCAGGATAACCATGATCTTGGGTGCACAAAGGATGTTTTGCACCAAGTCAATACTGGGGATGCTGGACCAATTTGATTGAGGCCTATTCAAAGGTCTAGAGCAGCAGAGGCAGTTGTTACCAAAGAAATCAAAAAACTCATAGAGCTTGGAATGCTTGTACCATCATCCAGCCCATGGGCGAGTCCTATATTAATTGTTAAAAAGAAAGATGGATCAAATTGTGGCATAATTGATTAGTGTCAGTTAAATAAAATCATGAAAAAGGACTTGTATCCCCTGCCAAGAATCAACAATGCATTGGACCAGTTAGGAGGAGCCAAGTTTTTCTCCACCATGGACTTAATCTCCAGTTATTGGCAGATAGATATGCCCTGGAGGATCAAGAAAAATGTGCTATCATCACAGCACAGGGGTTGTACCAGCTGACAAGAATGCCTCAAGGCTTGTGTAATGCCCCAGAGACATTCCAACGGGTGATGGACACAATTTTATTTTTATCTGAAGCTGTCTTGTGTCCTTGTATATCTGGACAATATTAATGTGTTTAGACAAACGTTCACTGAACACCTACACCACCTTGAGGAAGTATTCAAGCGACTGGCTTCTGTGAATCTCAAAATTAAGCCAAGAAAGTGTCATTTCTTCAAGGAGGAATTAAAGTATCTGGGGTTTGTAACCAACGCATAGGGACTCAAGCCCAAAGGACAGAAGGTAGAAGTGATTAGAAGGATGTTGGTCCCTAAGAGCGTTCAGGATATTCAAGTCTTTCTTGAAATGGTCAACTACTGCTGCTGATTCATTAAGGATTTTGCAAAAATAGCTGATCCACTTTTCCATCTATTGAAGGACCCAAAAAAGGGATTTGTCTGAGATGTTGATGCTCAGATTGCATTCAATAATTTGAGTAAACATTTGACAATGAGTCCAATTTTAAAATATCTGAATTTTAAGAAGCCATTTATTATTCAATTGGATGCGTCGCTGATGGCAATAGGAGACATCCTTAGCCAAGTAGACAAAAATGGGGATGAACGCCCCATGGCATATGTCAGCTGAACTCTGTCAAAGGCTGAAAGGAACTATACGGTTACAGAGCAAGAGTTCTTGTGGTTATATATGCCTGCAAACAATTTTGAGTTTATATCCATGGAACACATTTCAAGGTAGTAAACAACCACAACTCTCTTAATTGGCTTCATAATCTTAAAGAACCAGAAGGGAGACAAGCGCCGTGGGCTTTAAAGTCGCAGCCTATGACTTTGAGATAGAACATTGATCTTTAGAAAAAATCAAAACGCTGATGGGTTATCAAGGTTACCTGTCATTTTTATTGTGCAAAATTGTGCAGATGACTTATTCAAGTGAATGATCCATGGGGAGTTACAAGAAGAACCAGTTGAAAACTAAAAAAGCGCTGAATAAGGCAATGGAGAAAACTGAATTTGTTTATGGCCAATTCTTTAAAATAATGGATGAAAAAAGCTTTTATTTCCAAAAACTTCCAAATGTACAGAAATTATTTGAGCTGCCCATAAGGTTGTCGGACATGGTGAGTTAAAGAAAACGCTCAAATATGTCAGGCAATACTATTATTGGGAATCTCTGAGTTATGATGTTGCCAATTATATTATCTGTTGCGTGGAGTGTCAACTTCATAAGCCATATAAGAACATTACAAATTATTGGTTGGTGAAGCCAGGATTTGCATGGCACATGATTTTAATCAACATTAAGGGACCATTGAGTCCAAGTATGGGTGGGGTACGTTACATCATAGTAGCAATCGACCACCTTATGAGGTGGGTTGAAACCCAAGCCTTGAGCCAAGCAAATGACCTGAGTACCACCAAATTTATCTTGGAGCAGGTGATATATTGGCACGGGTGTCATCAAGTATTACTAAGTGACAATGGGATAAACTTTACCTCATTTGTAATTCCACACTTAAATGATCTAATGGGAATTAAAGGGGTGGTGTTTGCACCCTATCAGCCTGAAACAAAAGGATTTGTTGAATAAGTCAATGGAATGCTCACTGCTATGCTAAGAAAGTTGATCTTGGGTAAAAAGTCATCCTGGGCGTCTTATTTAAGCTTGGTAACATTTGTGTACAATATCAGTTTTCATTCAGCTATGGAAAAAACGCTATACAAATTATTATATGGTCATAGAGCAGCATTGCCACCAATTTTATATTCAGCAGTGGATCTGACTCTGGGGATGAGCGCAGATAAATATCTATATCAGCTCACAAATATTATAGTGGATCTCCAATCTCAAGCTTATGATACTACAGTTAAAAGAAGGGTTCAGGCCAAAAAAGCTGATGATAAGAGTTGATCTAATCTTAGTCAATTGCTGTTGGAGAATGAGTAGCCTATTGTGATACACATGGGTTCAGTCATCAAAATAAGCTAGATTCATTATGGTCAGGACCATTTAAGGTTATTGCCAAAATGGGAAAATGATGCTTACACAATCAAAAATGTGTCCAACGGTCATGTGTTTAATAGGGTACACAGCAAATTTCTTAAAAAATGGAATAGATAATAATAATAAGATAATAATAATATACTAAAAAAGTAAAAATTTAGTTATAAAATAATATATACTCAAGAAAGTTTTAAAAAAATAAAAAAGAGAAACTGCTTTTCTTTCCTGTAACAATAACATCGGTTACAGAGATTCAATTTGAGCAGATAGATTTTGATAATCACACAGGCGAGATGAGCAAATTTAATAAAGCCCAACAAAACTGGGTGAAAGTTGTATCAGGCAATGGTCAAAATGGTGCATCCAAGGGCAAAAAACGCCCTGGAGGGGGACCGGGAGCCAACGCTGCCAAAAAACCCCAAACCCAAACACCTTCTGGGTTTGTGGAGTTTACAACAAAACAAAATAAATACATGGAGATACAGTATGCACAGCCCCTATCAAAAGTGGAACACGGGCTCTGACTTTTCTTAGGGGTCAATTCCCCAACTGTATGGGAGAAGGTAGGTGAGGCACAGGCCTCCCTCTTTCCCCATGCGGTATATGTTACCACCCACACCATCCACCACGGCTGTATTGATCTGGGTTTTGAGACCAAAGTGGACACAGATGCTGCAGCAAAAGTCTGTGTCAAAATAGCCCTCCATGAGGGCAAACAAATTGTGTGCACCACATGCACCAGATGGAACAAAGAAAACACTTTGTTCATCTTGTTTGACTTGCTTCCCACCAACCTCCCCATAAGCTAATTGAAGATGAACTCTGATTCAGCCTTTAAAGCTACAGAGAAATAAAACAACTTGAACTACAGCGTTTCCACCTGATGCTGAACCTGTGCACAGGAAAGGCAATCACTGTAATTGACCTGGTCTCTGATGTGGCTGAAAATTTAACTAAAATCCCACGCACCGTGGTATTTCACCTCCCAGATGGGGAGTGTTGAAACCTTTCTGCATCACACTGGAATGCGCACCACCCATCTGCAACCATTGTACCACACTGGGGCATAAGGAATATGTGTGCTCCATGAAGGAGGGCATCATGGCCCCAGACTTTTGTGATGATGCCATGGATGAAGATGAAGAGTTCTTCAGAAGAATGGTTGATGCCAACCACGCTTTCCTCTGAGGAGAGGACAGACACTATGTCCTCATCAACCCAATCTCACCCAAATTACACAAACAGATGCAGAAGGCCCGCAAGTGGGCAGCGGCCAAGGCCACATCTCTCACAACCTCCTCCATTGACCCAAACCACATCCAAATGGATAGAGAGGAAATTGGCTAAACCAGCCAATCAGAAAATAATTACCAAGCTGGAGCAACCATGAAGGATGCAATCTGAGCCAAACAGTCAGATTGGACAACCCATGCAGAAAATTTTCTCAAGCTGACAGAATCACCACATGACCCCAATCAAATAAACTTACCAGGACATTATGAATCCACTATGAATGAACCAACAGGGCCCAGAGTGCCAAAATTAAACCCCAAAAACATTGGGAGCCAATCAGAGCACCAAATTTTTTCAACCAAAATCATGTGCAGAAAAGCTTAATATAACCCCAAATCTAACTTTATCTGCACAAAATCATCACAAGGTAAGGAGCCAGAAAACGCCTCAGAGTGGACTGGTCCAATCACATGGAGCAAGTCCAAGGCAATGAGTGGGGAGTAGGGCCAGAAGGCCCACCCAACCACTCCTGAGGCGCCACGGGCACCTCAATGTCAATAGGGATGCTAAATATCATGGGAGCCAGGGCTCAAGCATCCTGAGCAAAAACTGGACTTCCTGTGCAAACCCCCGGTAGACATCTTGGCCATCCAAGAGACCCACCGTCTACATTGGGAAGAGGGATCTTAGGCAGCCAGGGTCTCACCGTCCCAGTCAATATGGATGTCCCACTATGAGGTGGTCATCCATAATAATAACAAAAAATTGAAAATTGTCAAATCCTCATTGCAATTGGATGGCTACATTATAATTGCAAGTATCACAAACCAAGAGGCCACACTCTCAATAGCCTGTATCTATGCACCAGGAACCACGTCCAAGTAATAACAAATCCTTGAATCTATCCCGATGCTCATCCTCCTGCCAGACACTATCCTGTTAGGCAATTCAACTGTTGGGACAATCCCACTATGGACTGATGGCCCAACCCCAAGGAATACCCACTGGGACACTCTGAGTTCTGCGCGATGAAGGCATCCCTTGGCCTATATGACACCCTCCTTCCCAGGGCACCACTCCTTCCCCACATGACCCACCCCAGCATATGTGAGGGTATGTTCATCTTGATGAGCTGCATCAATCACATCCTCAAGTCAAAGTCCTATTGCTCATTCATTACTAACTTCGCCACAAAAAATTAATTTCTCCAACCAGAGTCTAGTTTTGGTGCAGCTCACGCCAACCAGGACTCAAACGCAAATGACGCCCTGGAGGAAGCTATACATAGAAAATATAAAACTCCCCAAAATTTCTGAGTGGGTCGAGCACAAAGCCTAAAGCCAAAAAATTACTGCCCCATTCACATTGGATCCCATCAAATCTTTGGAAAAATTCAAATCAGAGCTAATAAACAAGAGCCAACATATTGCTTCACGCAAATTCACCGTGGATACTGCCACGATCAGACACACCCTGGCAGAACTTGACCACCCTGAACTCAATACCCTTAAAACAGGATATAGCCCAAACTGGGGGTGCAAATGGGCGGCAATTTCCGCCCACCTCAACGCCCTCATCCATGAACATCAACACAGAATCAAAGTATTATGGAAAGGTAAGCACAGAAAAAGTGAAACCTGCTCAGCATTCTTCTTCCGCCAATACCACTCCTGAGGCAACCTGCCCCAGTGCGCACAGGTCTGCAAAGCTGACAGAACAGTGGTAACTGACCCAATGGAGGTCAAGGCGTAAATCCACCGCTATTACACTGAACTTTACCATTATACCCCACCCAACCTCCAAAAATAAAATTTTTTTACACTCCACTGGAATACAGAGGGCACCGCCAGACTATAATCTCCTAAACCTGATAACGCAGGAGGAGCTCTGGAATATAGTCTATGGTGCACCACATAGGAAATGCCCAGGCCCTGATGGGATACCCTACAAATTCTATAAAAAATACTTTAAACAGATCGCCCCCCTCCTCCTAGCATCTATGAACCAGTGCTTACTGGAGACCCGTCTCCTCCCAGGAGGCTAGGACTCCTACGTCATTACCCTATTCAAAAAGGGAGACAGAATGGACCTGGCCAACTGGCGCCTGATAGCACTCTCAAATACTGACACTAAACTACTCACAAAAATTCTAGCTACCAGACTGGGAGCACTAGCCACAAAAGCCCTATCACTCAACCAATTTGGTTTTACACCAGGGCGCTCCATCTGGTCTAACATACACTCCATTGCCAATGTATGCCAATCCAAAGTGATGGGATCCCTGATATTCCTCAAACAGGAGAAGGCGTACGACCACATTAGCTGGCCATACCTAAAAGAGTGCCTACATGCTTTCAACCTCCCACCCAGGTTCATCAACTGGGAAATGCTCCTCATAAAATCCGCATCAATGGCAGTATGTGGCCCTGGTTTCCTGACTGACAGAATTACCCCACACAGAGGGATCAAGCAAGGGGACCCCCTCAGCCCACTACTGTACAACTTCAGCTTTGACCCACTCCTCTGCGTTGCTGACTCACGCCTCAGGGGCATAACTGCGCTGGGCCAGCCCCCTGTCAAGATACTAGCCTTAGTGGATGACTGCATAACAGGCATAGCTGACATCAGAAACGCCTGAAAGCTGGAGCGCAACCTAGAGGAATACTACACAGTGAGTAGCACATCTCTTAATAAACAGAAAACCAAAAATTATCCTCTTTGGCAAATACACCACCATCTGGACCACATCTCCCACCACACACAACCCAAGATGCAAAAACTCACTCGCCCTACCCTTTGCACTATCCCCCAACACCACCCCTGTCTGACATCTCGGGATATGGTTGGAAACAGGGGGTATGCAAGTGAGATGATCAAAAATAACCTTCTACAACGGATATCTTACAGAATCGCCTCCCTTAAGGGCAGATCCCCTGGGTTGATGGGGCAAGTGGCAGTAGCTAACTCGCTCATTCTCCCAATACTGTGGTTCCCTGCACATGTGATCCCCTTCTCCCCCACCTTTATAATGTCAATCCGTGCGCTCATCCAGGGTTGGCTGTGGCTGGGATCCCACTTACTAGTCCAGATTGAAATGCTGTATGGCCCATGCCCCCGCTGGAGCATGGGCCTGATAGATTTCGAACACCATGCCAACTGCATCCTGGGCACCTGGATAGAGGAAATGTTAACCCTGGACCCCCCACAACAGCACTGGTCCAGGGCAGCGAGGGCCAACTTTGTGCGGGCACTCAAAATACCTAACCCACACCATCCCTCCAGCTTACTAACATGCCTCGCTAACCGCCCCAATGCAATGGGACCACACGGAACCCCCCTCACTTTAAGCTCCTCCTCTGAACCATCCGCCGCATGGGGTGGACTGTCGCTACCACTGGTACAGTGCAGGGAAGGGGATGACCCAGACCCACTTCACATTATGAAAGCTGGAAGACCACCCTCACAAAGATACATCCACCATGACCCCATCCATTTCCAGAGTTGACTACCTAGATGCTTTGGATATCCCCTATGATCTACCCACACAAAAGGCAATATGGAGGATGACTCACCATATACTCCTCCAGCTGAGGGTAGGGGCCAACGCCTGGTGCTGCCTAAGAAGGACCTACAGAACGACGGACCACACCCACTCTCTCCATGCAACCTGCGCCATATGTGGAGGAGAGGGCTCCCTACACCACCGCCTAGAAACCTGCCCCCATCCAAAGTCATATGGCGAGAAGTCACACGCCTGCTCGAGGTCCAAGATGGCCAGGATTTCTCTGTCTCAAAGAGCCTCCTCGCGACCTGACTTACATCCCTGATCTCATCCACCCTGCGCTCCCTATTATTACCCATTGCAATGTGAACAATCCACACTATTGCCTTGGATGCGTTTAAGGACATAGTCCCTACCATCCATGAGGCTGCCAACAGGTTTCACGTCCATTTACTGGAGCATTTCCAAGCCTGGCTTTATGGGTATATGAGGCCAAGACAACAGAGACTGATAAACTCATGGTTTCCGCTCTGGTTCCTTCACATGGACCCCTTCCTTCACACCTGCTCCATAGTGGGGGCAACCCCCGTGGAGTAGAGCACCAATCGCCCCCCACACCTGGCGGTCCCAGCTGGCAACAGGGGAAACCTGTGTACCCTGGGGTGCCCAATCATACCTAGTCATTGCTTTTCTTCCCCCCACCATTTCTAAAAACATATTGGTAATGCCCATCCCCTGGTCAGCTTGCCTTGGTTAAATAAAAATAAAAAAGAGAAATTAATTAAAATGTTTAAAATTTTTTACTTTATTTTTTTTAAGCCTCAGGTTGTGAATTGAGAGCTCTTCTTTGATGCCTCTGGGGGAGGGAGGTTGAACGATAATATTATGAAAGAGGCTGCTAAAGTCAATCTGTGATCAGATGCTAGCAAGGGTTAAAGTGACGTAAAACCAAGTTTTTTGGACCCAAGGGGAATTTTGATTATATGCAACAATTAGAAGAGTAAATAGAATGTCTAAATTAGCAAGTTGAGAAACACCAGATCGTGGGGAAAACAGCAATGCAAGAAAATGCAATCTGCAAATAAGTCCATATAATTTCTATATGGCACAGGTGCTGGAAGCTGTGTGCAAAGTGCTTGACAACAAGCTTTGTCAAAGATACTTGCCATATGAGAGAATACCAAACAAGGAAGATGTGCGGGTGTCTGTCAAACCATGCCCCCAATTATCACCATTGGTGTGAGGCATTTCTGGATAGTCTCCTCTGAAAAGCAATCATGTAGGCAACAAACAGCATCTTGGAGGCAGCAGCTGCGGGCCTCCTGAAAGTGAAAAGGAAATGAATGGTGAAAATTTGGTGAAGCAGGGAGTGAGGTGGCCCATATATAAAGAACTTTCCCTGTGAACTGAAGTGCATAAGTTGCAGTATTTTGGTCAAGAAAATCATCAAGGTCACGAGAAGCAAAAGAAACGCTAAAGGCTTCAAGCAAATTTCCCTTAAGTTTCTGATATGGAAGCTCACCATGCTCATTGTTACTGATTGCCAATTTGGTAGACAAGATTGTTGATTAATAAAATTGGCCAATTCAAAAAAGGAACTTGGGGAGAATATCTGACTCAATTAGGAATAATTGATCTAAATCAAGGAAATTGCTTCATTGGGCCCAAGAGCAACACCTGGATTTAGAACTGATGGAGCTGAGTCCAATAATGATTCATAAAACGAGCTTAATGGAAGGGAAAATTGGAATTAATGGTTGAGGACTTAATGAGGGAACGGCCAACCCTATTTCTTCTTCAAAAATAGGTACCATTGCAAGGAGAGCAGCTGAGATAACCAAATCAAGTTGACTCAGGGCATTAGACTTGGAAGAAAGGAAAAGGATACCTCTTCAGGCAGTTCATGACATTGCTCAAAAAAGAGAGGCGTCTGTTTCAGATAGATTGGCCAGGATTTGATCATAGCGTGATGTATTGGAAGAGGACATAGTTAGCTGATAATCTGGTCAAGCGGGAAGATGTGTGGGAATTTTATATTACCACATTATCCAGCTTAGAATAATTAAGCTTCAATTTATTTAAATAAATGGTTCACATATTTTAATTTAGCTTATTGATTAAGCTTTGGATGAAATTTAATTATATCATCTAGGCGGCAATAATAACTGACTGAATGGCTAATCATAATTCTCATTGGATCATATCCAAGGATAATTACGGTTACAATTTTGTTGGAGATTGTTGCTGACAATTTAAAGATGAGTAAATTAGCTTGAAGTGGCAATTACTTATGGGAAATCTTCTGGTTTGGTAGCCATCATGTGGGCTGATAAGAATGGCGATTTAAATACACTATTCCTTGTAAATATCAGCTTGAATATTTCCTGAAATTGAACCAATATCTCTTTTTGGTGGAAAGGCGTGTTGAGACCATTGTGGTTACCATGATTTACCCCTAACACATGTCCTCTCATACTTCCGCCTATAAATATTCCCTCATTTTCATATTAAAAACACCTTAGAATTGTGAATACTTTATTTTCCATTATTGATCGTTTACTTTAGGAAAAGTTGTGAAGAAGTACTTCCTATCTAAGTGTCAACACCAGAGTGAGGCTGAAGTCACAAGATTTCTTATATATTGCCAGAGTGAGGCTGAAGGCACTTATACTATTATCTGCCAGAGTAGGGACAAATCTACTCATTTATCTGAACGCAACTACTCTAATTGTCTTCATACAATTAGTAAATTTGTGTTTATTTACATAGACAGCAGTTAAGAAAACCTGTGCACCAGTGAAAACCCTCAGTTTTTGCAGCATGGTCAGTCATGAACTTGAATTTTACTCCAAGAAGGTGTACCCAGAACTGCTTATATGCATAAATTACAGCCAAGCATTCACACCCCATCACAGCTGATTCTTCTCATGGAAATTCAAACTCCATCTGCAGTAAGTGACAGGGTGCTCCCCCTCATCATCTAGTTGGGACAATACCGCTCCAACGGCAGAAAAAGAAGCGTCTGTTTGAATAATAAACTATCTTCTGAAGTTTAAATTTTGCAACAACAGGGCACTAATCAACTCCATCCAGAGAGCATCAAAGTCACTCTGCCACCATTTCATTCAATAAAACTAGTGTCTTTATGTAGGAGCTTGAAATGAGCGGCTCTTATGCACCTGAAAATTATGAATAAACTGTCAGTAATACCTGACCATGTCTAAAACACTTGTACATCCTACTTGGTACTGGGTTGAGTCATTTTTGGATGGCTTTTACCTTGGCTAGTAGTGGTCTGAGTTTCATAGCATCTACCACTAACTCAAGATATTCTAATTGTTCTTTAAAGAAGTGGATTTGCGGGGCTTTATTTAAATATTGGCCTCTGAGAGCCAACAAAATATCTCTTCCAAATGATTGAGGTGCTCCAAGAACATCTGAAGAAAGAAGTTAATGTCATCATGGTACACCAGGACAAACAAAATCTTGAGATCACCTAAATTATGTCCATAGCCCACTGGAACGTAGTTGGGACGTTACACAGCCCCTGCGGCATATGGGTGGGCCGAAATAACCCTTTGGAGGTGATCATAGCACTCTTTTCTCATTTTTCCATGAGCAACTCGATCTTCCAGTACCTCAAGATTAGACTATAGATGAAAATAGCAAGCACCACCCAGGCGATCCAAAACACCATCAGTATTCAGCAGTGGATATGAATCCTTTTTGGTGATAAGGTTTATTCTTTGGTAATCAATTACTACCAAGTTTGTGCTGTACTTTTTTTTTTACAATCAATACAAGTGAAGCCTAGGGGCTCTTAGACGGATCTAGCATTCCCTGCTCCAGCAGCTTTTTTAATTCATCAGAAACTACCTCTTCTGTGGCCCACGAGTAGCAGATTGGCTAAGACTGAATGTGAGGCTGATTCTTGGTGTCCGCCCAATGAATGACGCCATGAGCGCATCCCAAATTGTGATCATCAGTCACAAAGATGTCTCAATTTTTTCAAATAAAGCTATTGCACAACTCTTCTGCTCTTCCAATAACTCAATTAAATTTCTTTATGGAACCACTGTCATTACGTTGGACTGGGGTTCATTGGGAAGACCAAATATTACTAGCAAACTGAACTTGTGGAACTGGAGGACCTCATCTGCAGGGGTCAAATGCAGATATGACAACACCTGGTTACTTTAAATCCTCAGCGGTAATTTTTGTAGATTAACTAGTAACACTTTGATTTCTATGTGTCTATGTAAGATTATGCCCGGTACCACATGAGGCTCTAAGAACGTTCACTGATAGGGGCCAAGAATCTCACCATAAAGCCTGGTTGGTATCTCAATCTCTAGCTCTGCGCCCATTATAACTTGGTGGCTGGAGGGGATTGATATGGCAGCAGAGGATTGAAGCGGTAGCCCCTGGTACTCATATATCTGGTCAGAGAGAACCATGGTTTTGTTTTCAATTGCTGATAGTGGACAGGGATAACCCCATCAATGTACGCAAGATTAACTCGCTTCATTCAATTGGAATCCTGGTGTACACTGTTGGAACTAAAATAAGCCGGGATCCACTGGCCTGAGATTTCAAAGGTCTCCTCATCCATATTGATGACCGCACCAAAGCGGTGCATTAAGGCTGCTCCTATCAGCATGTCATAGTTAATGTTAGGAAAAACAATCGCTGTGCTGAAATGGCAATTGAACCAAACTCCAAAGGCAGTGCACTGTAAGCTCTTCCAAGAAGGTGCATGACGTCCCAGTGGTCCCATATACCATCCAGTGCTCCACGTCAGGTTATAGCGGCAACTTAGCTACCAACCTTGTGAATACTATCTAACTGGAGCACCAGTGTCTATAATTTCAAGAACTTTGTTTCTACAAAAAAATGTCATAATATGTAAATTCAGAATAAGCACAATTTTGGTTATTCAATACATGAACGTCCAAGTAATCTCTTTTTTGAGAAACCACATAATCCCTACCACAACCTTGGGGTACTCCTTAATGATTGCATCTACTGGGATTATAACATTTACCCCTTTCAGCGAGGGTGCATCCAATGAAAGTCAAGGTTCATTAGAGGTTGCTTGCTCTAGGATTTGACATGCATAAGGCATCATAGTTTTCTGGGGACCCTCTTCCATGGCTGCTTCTTTGGCTTGAGCGTGAGTCAATATGTGCACATCGTCAGACAGTTGCTGATATAATGGTTTGACATTGTACCAGAGGTCCTTGGCAGGAAGTAATATGTAAGATCAATTGGGACTAGTAAAGTAAAATTAGCTTAAGTAAAGGGTCCCATCTCTACTCCGCTTGGACTTTTCCATGCTCATACTGGCCTGACTATTTAACATGAACTTGTCACTTAATAGGGCTTTGGAACGCAATATGGGTAAGATGACCACAAGCGTAGAAAATTATTCCAGAGGGTTCTCTGCCCCAAGTATCAGTAGAAGGTCCAGACTGAGGGTTGGCCGCAAGGTTGTAATTTGGATGTGGCCAAGGTGAATAGATATAGGATGGCCAGGGATTATTTGGTGGAATTAAAGAAGGCCAGTTTGCTCCGCTGAAGAAATGAGACCCCACAGGGGCCGTTGCAGGATTCCATTCATGGTTAGAAGTTCTAAACGCTGATGCTAGTCAACACAAATAATTGACAATTTTAAGCAAGGGAACATCCACTTGCAGGACGGGCACCATTGCATTTAATAATTTATGGTGTGATTTTACCTCCAAGGTTATTGTGATTACCTTGTCAGCCTCAGATAGCATTCCTGTTCCCAACAAGACATGCACCTCTGAGGTCAACTGATCAGGGAACGCTGTCAGGGTCTCATTCCGCTGGGACCCCATTGTTAGGAAATTGGCCTTCTGTTGAAACATTTTTTCTATGACTCTGAACAAGCTTACAACGGTATCCTTAACTTCTTGGTAGGTGATGGAACAATCCCTTAGATAGCAGGTAACTTATCCAGCGCTTTCAACTTCTTTTTTAGCACTAGTGGTGCCCAACCCAAAAGGGGGAGCCACCACGCATCTTTATTTGCAAATGATACAAATAAAGGGATTATTAGAAAGATAAATTTTCTAATATAGCCCCTAAGATATCAGACTAAGAAGCCATATCAGAAGGTGAGAAAGCTTTGGGGAAACTTTTGTCCGGTGCCCACTTTAGCTGTCAGACTATGGCAGACATCATAGGGGTTGGGGCATCAGCAACATGTGGCATAATGAGGCATAACAGTGGGTTTTCTCAATGAGGCTGGCGGTGTCCATCGCCTCAATGTATTGAACAAGTTGATGCTCAGCAAAAGTGATGAGAGCAGGCACACAAGTGAAAATTTTGATGCGCTGGTGGGTTTGGGAATAATTGGGGTCAAACAGAGAAGTTTTTGCTGCGTCAATGCAAGCGCAGCTTGCTCAAAAGCAAGCTCCTCAATTTCGTCAGCACTTTAAACTTACATAATAGAGATCAGCAGCTTAGCCTTACAGAAGTCTGACGCTCCTTCCACTGCAAACCCAAATCTTTTAAGAAACCATGCATATTTCCATCCCAATTGAATGGAGGCAAATTGTCAATGCATACATCCTTATCCTTCTTAAAACAACAAGCTCTGGGGGCGAACTGGGGCACTGCTTGGGGGCATAATTTGCATATGGTGAGGGGAGGGCATAGTAGGCATAGTAAATCTTGACCTGTCCGTAGGGTTGGAAGCTCTTGGCCCTCTTACGCTGGCAACATGGCAAAAACGTTAGGAACTTTTTTGGCAAGGAACAATCATCCTCCAAGATCCCACTAGATGTGAATTGACTCAAGCTAACTGCTTGGGAGGCAATTAGTTTCGCTGCGCTTTACTCCCTTTTGAGACTACCATAATGCAGCTGTCCTTCACTATCAACCTCTTTTTGCTCATCCACTTCCCCACGGGGACTCTTAGGATATGAAGTAGCCTTTATTTGCCACTCCACGCAGTGTAGCCACTCAATAGTGTCATTAAGGTGGACCATCAACTGTCTATTCTGATGATTAAGAACATGCAACTGACTGAAAACTTTAAACTGATCCACCGCCACTTTCTACTCGTGAAGGAGCTAATCTTGGGTTCAGCATATTGTATTTAAAGTGAGCTTGATGTCAGCATACTGCACTGACTTGGTAGGCTGGGACAGTTTCCCATCAGAGCTAACAGGATGTGCCATAATTTGGTATAATTGAATTTTAGTTGGTTTAATGGCCCCCTGTAGTGAGCACTACTGTTTTAAAATATAGAAAATCAGTTGTAATCTGTTGAAGGGATGCACAGGAGGGTTAATTACTGATGTAATAGAAAGACAATATGGGGATTATTGTTCCTCAAAAAACGTATTAAAAATATAAAATGAAGCTAAAGGCTTTAGTGCGCACTATCATTATTTTAAATGGCAGAGTCCACTACTGTTAACTCTTTAATTTTACACCATAGAATCCACTACATGTTATAAGCTATAAGACCCTCTTCACTTTCTTTATTTCTCTCTTTTTACTCATCTCTCTGGCTAAATTTCAGCCCATCTATGCAGCTTCAAGATTCTCCAATTTCCATTAGTTCATCTCATTATAATGAGTTACAGCATAATCTTATATTTTGGCCAAGGTCAAATTTGCTTAGCATCAACCCTTATTTAATTGTGGCAAATATTAATTGAGCTAAACTTTAACTTGGTGGATAACCAATGATCTACTAATAATAATTTAGCTTTATTGTCCAGTCATATAAATTTCTAACAACCTCCAACTTTGATTTACTCTTTATTTGGGTTTTTGAGCCTTTTCAGAAGCTCTTCCCCAGACGTTAGCATAACTACTTACTGGTTTATTATAATAGGTCCCTCGAAACCTATTGAAAAGCTTGATTTAATTCACCAGATCCCTTTATTAGGGTTTCTGGCTCTCATCACCTATTGCACTTCAGCGAGACAAATCACCCCATCCATCCTGGTACACTTTGGAGAAACTACTGCCCTCAGAAACCTTATATCAACACTGACCATTGCTGCTGACAATATAATATTTAGGCAAAGCATTTATATGCTCTCAATGACTATATTACTGCTTTGACTCATTCCAAAATAACCTTTTACCTAATATCGCAGTTATCTCTGTGTCATCAACCTTTGGCCATACAACCTCACCTCATATGGACCTTTCTTTAGTTTTATAAAGACTATAGCACCCAAATTTTAATTGCTTCTCTTGCCCTCACCAAATATGCCAAAGAGATCAGATGACCTCTGTCCTGGCTCTTGACCCCCAGATGAGGCTCAAAAGGGGTTCTGTTGGGCATTTCCCTTTTTAGGGTGAAACTCTCTACTAGGACTCATGACTTAACAAAATTTAATTAATGGTTAATGCTGAATTAGGCTCCCCTCTAACTTGGGTTGAGTTTATTCATAGTATTGGTGATCATCCCAGTAAACTTTATTATTAGTTCAAGTGATTTACTAGTTCAAAGCTATTGGGGGATTGATCCCAATAGTAATTCAAGTTCTGTGAATAATGGTGACTAAAACTGAGGATAATCAAACTTAATTCACTATTGTTTGAATTGTTATTAAAAATAAATTATTATTAATATTATTACTACTATTATTAGGGGTGTGGTATAGTTGGGATGAGCTTCTCACTATCACCCTTATGATGCAGGTCAAATCCCGTTGTGGCAGAAATTGTATTTCTGTGCCAAGAGGATATCAATACATGCGGATTTGCGCACCATGTCTTGGTCTGACCAAGCAAATTAGTGAAGTTATATTATGTAATCCCAGCCTATCAGAACACATGCGGGAAGTTTTTACCCCCAGTACTTGGGTTTTCCTCCACTCCTCCACTCCTATATTTCTTGCTCTCTACTCTCTATCCCTTCTATTGGTGTGGTATATTTGTCCCAAGGTCAGCACACCTCATATAAAATTATTATTATTCTATGATCAGAAACTCAGGGGCACACAAGTAGCAGTAGAGGACTACCTCCCTCAAGAACCCAAACCCTAGCCTGTATCAATCTTCTGGACCAAAATGATTAGCCATATGACAAAAGACTCAGAATTTTTTTTTTTGGAAATTTGTGACACATGATTTATTTCACCTGAAAATTAGGGCTTACATCTGGTGATGATTACACAGGGCCTACCAAACAGATAATCAGTCTAACTCAACCCAAGAACATTGTAAATATGTGGAACAAAAGACACCCTAATCACAGGTTGAAAGAGTGCCCAGAGGCCCAGCTTGTCTGGAAACTAGCGTGGCCACTGATGGCCCCCAACTGAGTGCCCACTGAACTCTGCCCAATTGCAAATTTTATGGCAATTAATATTGACCCACCCATCCCAGAATTGCTCCAAGTGGCCATTTTTACATTATCCCTATGGACAATTCACACTATCTATCTTAAGGAAATTCAAAATTTGGCCCTAATCCTGTCAAAATTAGCAATTTTTTCAAAAATATGTAATTAAATCATTCAACATTTAGATGTTTGTTGAAGCAATTCCGCGCTGACTTCAGAGGACAGCACAGAGCCTGTTTCTGCTCCCCTTCTCATTTGTCAACTTTGAACTGCGAGTCTGCCTCAACATCATTGAAAATCACTGAGCAGCTCAAGTGCACCTCCTCCAACACTGCCAGGTTCTATGTAACACTCGCCACGATGTTCTCCCCAGTACTTGGGTTTAGGTCACGACCCTTTTACTTCATTTTCTCTCCATCTCTCTTTAGTGAGGCATATTTGTACCAAGGTCAGCCCACCATGAATAAAATTATTTTAAATTTTATTTAGGGAAGGCCGACCATGAGATGGACAAACCTGATATGTAAACTAAAAGAGCTAATATAAGCAAGAAGAACACCAGAGAAGCTAACTATGTCTCCTGTTGCCAATGGGAACGCCAAGTAAAGGAAGGGGGGGTATCATGAGTAGAGACTTGCGCCACTATTGAGCACATAGGAAGGAAGGTTTATTAAGTGATGAACCAAACTGGAAACCAGGATAAGATCAACTGTCGTTGATGGGATGGTAGGTACCCAAACAACCATGCTTGAAAGTGGTCCATGAGGTGTTACTGGAATTGCCGTACATCTTCCTGGAGGGTTGGAGTAGAGACTGAAATGGCATCCAAGACAACCATATGGATAGTCAACATTGCAATTGCTATCATTAAGGCTTGGAGGGAAGGTTGTACAGGAGAATCCAAGGGCAAGGCGAAAATGTCCTTAGATAGACTGAGGGGCTGTGTTTGATCATGGCAAAAGAGACGTTGAACCTCACGCCAGATCACTTTTGACGGAGGCACTTTTCCAGGCAGTAAACCAGAGTCTCATATTGGTCACACTCAACATATGAGGAGTGTGATGCATTGTATCACTTGGTAGTACAATATACCCATTTTAAGCAGCGCCACACATGGGAACGTACATGTGGTTGCAACAGAGGGTGATGGGGGTACTTAAAGATCGATTTCTGGTTTCTAGGGAGTAGGGGATGTCCAACATGTCCAGATAATCCACCCTGGCCATGATAGGGGACCTCCTCAGTATCAAACTGTTCAGAAAGGCTTGGCTTTGTACTTCCTGGGTGAATCAGGGAGTAGGGAGACCCTCTGGGTGGTGTGCCCACTGATGCAAATCCTCCACTCAGCGCTCCACAAGGACAGGAGAATTCGTTTGAAGTGGGGAGATGTCCCATGTGGGCCCGCAGAAGAGGGATGTGAGGTAAGATATTTTAACAGAGAATAGGGGGATTAGAATTGCTGAGGCCCAGGGTGTGGGAGAAATTGAAGAATGCTGCACATGACCAGTGTTGGGTGCAAAGTGCAGGGTTGGTGACTGCAGCGATCCAGGTGCCAAGTATTTTGGACAAGTGGGCCTTGTAGTTGAATAAAACCATACCAGCACAATGGCAAGGTCCAAACAATACATCCAAGCGCACTGGCGGTGGGCGGCCTAACCAAAGCCACCCCTGCAGGAGGGCATATAACAATATGAAAAAAGATGGGGAAAAGGAGTTAGCATGGGCCATAAACCAAACTTTAGATAGGAGCATAGAGTTAGCCAGCACAACTCTGCCTGTGAGGGAAGTTTGGTGGGCTTTGAGATAGGCGATGCGTTTTGTAACATTGTCCAGTATATGGTGCTCCATTACCAATGAGGCGTACCCTCTCACCTCCAGCCACACACCCAAATGGGCCACCAGACCAGCGGTTGGTCTTGGAACAAAGGAGAGCACAAGAGGGGTGGTTTGGGATGGGCGGGGCAAGCAACCTGTGAGCTAGCTGCTGAAGCAGGTAGGAAATGGGGTTCTGGTGACCAGCGGGCTTGGAAACGCCCAACGAGAATGATTTCAGTTTTGGAGGCGTTAAGTGCAGCGTTACTTACCCTGTAGTAAACCTGGATGGTTACTCAAGCGCGCATGCATCTTGGTTGTTATATACCCCAACCACACAATCATCAGCAAACACCAACATCTTGACTGGTGCTTGGTCTTGCACATGGACACCAGTAATGCGGGCATTCACATTGCGCAAAAGTGCATCAAGGCTGAAGTTATATAAGAGTGGGCTCAAAGGGTCCTCTTGGTGGAGGCCCTTTGAGGGTAAGCTACATCAGTGAGGAAGCCATTGCCACGCACAGCCATTGTGGCGGATTCTGTAAGCAACATCACCAAATTAATGAACTGATGAGGGAGGTGGAACTTGTGGAGGCAGGCTTTGAGATAATCCCAGTTGACTCTATCATAAGCTTTCTGCTGGTCTATAAAAAGTGCTCCAGTAGCCATGGATTGGCAGACGTTCGCTACAGTATGTAATTTGTCCCAAATAGACCGCCTGGTAATGAAGCCAAATTGCTGAGAGGAAATGAGATCAGAGGCAACTTCCCCTAGGCGGGTGGCCATAATTTTAGTAAATAATTTTAGTATTTGTGTTAGTAAGTGAAATGGGGCGCCAGTTGGCCAAGTCTGGCTTATACCCTTTCTTATACAGCGTTGATATGAAAGCCTTTTGACACCCACAAAGTAGGCACGTTTCTAGAAAACACTGGTTCATTGAGGCAAGCAGAAAAGAGGAGAAATAAATTATAATTTCTTTTGTAGAACTAATAAAGAATCCCATATGGACCTGGGCATTTCATGTACGGTGCACCATGAATAGCATACCAGAGTTCATCATGAGGAATTAAATTCATCAACTCTGGATAATGGGAAATGGTGCAGATATGTGCAATTTTGAGAAATTCAGCAACTTTGGCCAATTTAACTGGATCAGAGCGATACAATTCAGAGTAATAAATTCAAACTTCAATTGCCACTTTGGCCAGAGTTTTTGCGATGGAGTGGTCTGGCCGCCTCACCTGTTTTCATGCTAAGCTCTGTTGTGGTGTGAAGAATTTTCGGAAAAAATGGGTGGAGCATGTGTTACCAGCCATTATTTTTTGCTTTGTACTGTACACAAACGCTATGTTTGTGTTACTATACCAGTGCATTGAGGCGAGCGAACACCTCTGCCCACTTGCAACCCCAAGCCAGGCTGTAGCCTGCAGCAGGGACATTAGATTCCAGGTGGTCCACTTCTGCAAGCGTGCACAAAATGACTAATGGGCAGCCTAAGAGTGACATGAGATGTGGCATGCCTGGCAGATGGTGTTTGCTTTGAAAGTTTGACTAGGTTGAAATTGGGTCCATACAGAATGGTGTGGTGAACTCCAGTGCTGAGGTTTTGGTGTCTACCCATGAGGAAAACCTGGGTGACGTGATCTTGGTTGGGAGAAGTTTGCACCACTTCAGCGCCTGTGCCACTGGGTGTGACAAAGAGAAGGAAATTGACATCAATTGTGGTTGGAGAAATTGATTTTTGTTGTCATAAAGTGTGCAACCTGAGACCAAATTTATAATGGGAAAGAATAAGGTCAATGCGGGACATTAATCTCAGCTGACCATTGTGCACATAAGGATGAGGCATGTTGGGGAGCAGCAGTGCATATTTAGGTAGTGTATCAAACAGCCCCAAAGTGGCTTTTAGAACGTGAAGTTCTACATGCCCTTGCAGGGGGCAGGTGCTGAAGGCCAGCGGTTGGTGGCTGGGTTGGCCCAGCAGTTCATATCGCCCACCACAAATGAGTCAGGGAAGTGAGAGGGAAGTAACAGCTGAGAAGAATTTCTTGCAAGCATGCAAACAGGTCAGGGCATATATATAGTGATAGCATGCACTTCATCATCCCACAAAAAGGACACAACAAGAACACGTCCATTGAGGTATGAATTTGTAGAAATGAATTTAAAATTATGGGTCGCATGTATAAGCACCCCATAGTGCAGTGACCAAAAGGAATGGGAAGGGAGAAGCATGGTTGCCTATGTGTCCTCAGCATCATATGGACAGTGGGTTTCCTGAATTGCCAGGATGTCCACAGGTATATTGTTTTTAAAAACTCAGTTTCCTAGCCCAGGATAACGAGGCCTTGAGTCCAGTGGTGTTCAACGTCCCTATTGTAAAGGCTCCCCATCACATCTTAGGTGTGAGGGGAAGGACCCCCATGGCCTCCCTTTGCCACTTTTCAGCAAAAGTGGCACGCATATAATGCTTTTTTTGACATATGTGGGTGTTTTAGAGACTCTGACACTGGGTGTAGTGGTGGTTTTGTTGAGGTTTGTTGTTCTTTTCTGTTGATTTGGTACAAATTTTTGCATTTCTGTGCATCTGTGGTGCATCATCACAGATTGGCAAAAATTTGGGGAGGTAAATTTGGCATGAGAATTGAGTTCTGATAGAGGCTTGGTAACATTGCTTGGGTAGATTTGACTCACCCGTTGGTTCATCAAGTTGGTTGGCCCAATATGATTGGTGGATGGATTTGCGAGCCACTTCTGTAGCAAATGACTCAATGTCATCCTGGGTCTGGGAAAGTGGGATCATGGATGCAGCCATAGTTGCTGCCTTGGAAACTGCCCTGTGGGCCTGCTTAGCCTTCTTATGCTCCTGCGGAAGACACAGGTTTGACCTGAATGTAACACCCCTGCATGCCTCATGGGAATGTGGCGTCAGTGTCTATGGCTGGTTCATAGTGTGTGTCAGCACTGCTCATTTCTTTGGTTGGGATTTCGTTTTGTGTGATGCCCTCCTTGGCTAAGCATGTGTGGGCCTTTTGGCCAAAAGCATGACAAAAGGTGCATATAGGGGGCACGCTATCCATGGTGACATGGAATGGGCAGGATTCCTGCCCATCAACAAAAACAAATGTGGTGTAGGGGATTTAGGTCAAATCTTCCGCAACAACTGCGGACAAGGTGATCACAGCGATTGCTTTGCCCATGCACAGGTCCAGCATGAGCATAAAGTGTTACATCTCAAAGTATTGAATCTCCCCATATGCCTTAAGCCTAGCCATAAGGTGGTGCTCCAGCACTGTGCGCTTAATAGTTGTGGGGAGGAAGTCAGGTGGTACAAAAATTTGTTTGATTTGGTCCAAAAAGTGCACTTTATTTCAACCACCTGTTGACCATCTGGGAGGTCTACCACCACACGCACATGTGCAGCTTCATCTGCTGCTTGTTTTTTTCAAACCTGATATCCAACCAACCTTGGGGCATGGAGTGCAGTGCGATGTATACTGAATTTGGGAAATGGTTGTGTACATCTACACAGAACTTTTCCCAAAGCGCCATTTGTTAGAGATCCAGGAATACTTGAACCCCATGCTCCACTGACAACAGGGGCTGGGAGTGCAGAGTATTGATGAACTAGTTACATTTCGCTTGCCAGGCTAAAATCTCAAGGGAAATACTAAACCTCCAGTTTTTTACTATTTTTATCAAGGCCGCCGGTGTCACTGGGGCATTCACAAAATTTGTATGGTGTGTGGCCTGTGCCTGTGCCCTTTACTTTGCTCGCCCCCTGCTACCCAAAATTGGGCGCACACTAATCTCCTCAAAGAGATTAAAAATTTACCTAGTCTTAAATCAAATATATTGCAAAAGTGATTGCAATGAGAGAAAAAACCACGAATATTATAAATTAATTACTATTACTAATACTATTATTATTCTATTGAGTTGGCAACTGATGACAAAAGTTTCCCTAAGCAATGCACTTATTTGCCCTCTATCACTAGTATCTTTCCTCCTGCTTATCATGAATTCTCGCTCTCTTGTCTTTATCCTGAGCACTTTAATTATTGTGAGGCTTTCATAATACCCTTAAATTTTACTTTATTATAATTAATATAATATTATTTCCTTTACTATAATAATTCAATATAAAATTATCATCTAAAATTTCTTCTACAACAAGGGTTAAGGATGATAAATTTAGGCTAAAACTTTGGCATCCATTCTTTTGGGAAGGGCAACATACTAAGCCTACTGCACTTGCCCCTTGTTGAAATTTTGAACTGGCACTATGTGAGCACCCAAGGGGCCAGAAATCCTAGAAATGGGTTTGCCAAGCGGTTGGTGGTTTTAGGTTGATTTAATATATTCAATTTTTCTATGGATATATTCCAAATCAAACTACTGAATCAATTATAACTAATCATAGCACAAATATTTTATGCAAATGGCTACAACTGCAAGCAAGTTTTCATATTATAATAGGATATAAAAAATTGTATTTACTTTACTACTATTTAGTAAAAAGAACTTTTCTTTCTCGTTGCAAACACTTTTGCAACCCATTCAATTCAAGACTAAATCTAGTTTGATAATCTCATAGAGGGGATTAGTCTGCGCCCATGTCTGGGAGTAGTTGGGCAAGCAAGGCAAGAGGAGCAGGCGGAAGGCCTGCGGCCTCTAACGTTTGAAAACGCCCCGGAGAATCTGGCAGAATAGAAAAAAATTTATAAAAACAGGTGGTCACAATTTCCCCAGAGATACTTTCATGGCAAGCACGATGCAACTAGTACATCAACACGCCACATTCCCAGCCACTTTCATCGGTGGAATTCAGAGTCTGTGTGTATCTGGACATCCAAAAAATGGCCCTATGGGAAAAATTTTGTGAAGATGTACACAAAATTTTCCCAACCGCGGCGTACGTTGCACCTCACTCCATGTCACGCGGTTGGCTGGACCTAGGTTTCAAAAGTAAAATAGCAGCAGATGAGGCTGCAGCGGTGCACATAGTGGTCAACCTCCCCGAAGGGCAATGGGTCATCAAAACTAAATGCACCAGATGGACAAAATCAAACCAAATTTTCCTCACGCTTGACTTTTTGCCTACTACGGTAAAACGTGACATCTTGGAGCAACACCTGAAAGATGGTCTCGCCATATATGGCGAAATACAATCTTTCAAAATGCAACATTTCATGCTGATGCCACACCTGTGCACCGGCAAAGCCATCGCAGTTCTGACCCCAACTGAGGAGATTGTGAAGGACCTAACCCAGATCCTGCACTCCACCTTTATTGACATCGCAGGGCACACCACCCACCCATTTTGGGTAACCATGGACAGCGCGCCCCCCATTTGCACCCACTGTGATGTGTTCAGCCATAAGGCGCACGCATGCCCCATCAAAGAGGGCGTCACATTCCAAGAGCACCCCTTGGTGGCCATGGCCAGCGGAGAGGCGCACTACGAACCAACTGCAAGCACCAAGGAGGCTTTCCTGTGGGGAGCACAAGGCTGCTACCTATTGGTAAAGCCCATCTCCCCGCAGGAGTGGAAGAAGGCCAAGCAGGCCCATAGGACCGCGGCCAAGGAAGTGGCCAAGGCCACCACCACCATCCCACACTCACAACGCCAGGAGGACATGGAGACCTTAGAGGCGGAAGCAACTCAGGAATCCATCACCCGATCAGATTGGGAGGCCCATGCCAAATGGGCCACTCAATCTGAGGATCAGATGGGAGATTCGATCTCACCCAATCGCTGCACAAGCCCCAGTTGAAACTGACTTGGGACCTATCCCAACCAAAAATTTTTTTTGCCCCACTCGACGGTGCACCAAACTTATCCGCACCACAAAAAATTCGTCTGACGTCAGGAAAACAAAAAGTGAAGGCCAAAGCCAACATGACTCTTTCCGCAAAAATTAACAAAAACCCCAATAGCATTGCTGCTAATACCCGCGCTGCTGTGAAAGCCTGTGGGGACCTGGAAGAGGCTGGTGGGCCCAGGGGCCCACCCCCTGCACCTAAGGTGCGATGGGGGAAACCTTCACTCTAGGGATGCTGAATATTGCCGGACTCAAGGCCTCCCTGTCCCGGGCTAGGAAACTGAGTTTTTACAAAACAATTTACCCGTGGATATCCTGGCCATCCAGGAGTCCCACTGTCCACGAGGTTCCGAGGAAGCTTGGAAAACAATGCTCCTACCATCCCTATCCTTTGGTCAAAGCACTGTGGGGTGCTAATTCAGAAAAACAATTTTTCAAATTTACATCTTCAGAAACATTCCTAAATGGCCGAGTGCTCATTGTCACCTTCTTATGGGCCGATGTTGCACACACAATCATTAACATTTATGCCCCAAACGGTGCACATGAGCGTCAGGAAATTTTCTCATCAGTCAAATCCCTCCCGCTACCCCGATTCTTTCCTAATTGGCAACATGAACTGTTGGCTAACCTCACCAATGGACCAGTGGCCGCCCTCACCCCACGCCCCACAGGGTCACGTAGAACTACGTGTTCTAAAAGCCACCCTTGGGTTAATGGATGCACTGCCACGACATGCCCCACTGCTCAAAAACATGATGCATCCCCATGTCCACAATGGCCAATTAAGGTCCATGACCTGCATCGACCTTATTCTAGTGCCAGCGAAATTCCAACCCCACATCTCCCATTTCAAAACAATGAAAATGGAATTCTCTGACCACTGACTGGTCTTAATAACATACCACTTACCTGTCACAGTTGCAAAGGACCCACATTGGTGCAAAATCCGCCCCCCAGAGCTCACGTCGCCAGGATTTTCCACGTGGGTGGAAGAGGCAACTTTGGCAAAATCGTTTGTTGCACCGTTTTGCGCGGACCCCATTTCCACATGGGCAACTTTCAAAGAAGACACCATCCGCCACTATCACCATCTCTCATCCAGACGCTCACGAGCCACATCAGTGGTTATATCGCATGTGCTGGTGGAATTGGCCCACTTGGAGTCCAACATTCCAGCCTCAGGATATAGCCCTGAATGGGGCCAGAAGTGAGCGGAGGCAGCCGCCCACCTCAACGCACTTGAAAGGCAACACAAACATCAGGTTTGTGTCCAATACAGGGCCACATGCATAACTAAAGGTGACAAGTGCACCGCATACTTCTTCAAAAATTTTTGCACCACGCCAGAGCGTGGCCTGCACACAGGTGCAAAGATTGGATAATTCTATTGTGGACACACCGGCCAAAGTGGCAATCAAAACGCAAAGATATTACTCCGAGTTATACTGAGCTGAACCAATTCAGCTGGCCGAAATGGCAGAATTTCTTGACTGAGCTCATATCCGCACTGTTTTCCAATACCCAGAAATAATGAATTTAATTACTCCAAACGAATTATGGACTACCATTCGTGGTGCGCCAAACTGAAAATGCCCAGGCCCAGATGGCATTCCATATGAGTTCTACAAAAAATATTTTAAATATATATCCCCATTGCTGCTAGCCTCACTCAACCAAAGCCTGTTGGAAACGCGCCTCCTACCAGAGGACATGAGGCCTTTACGGTCACACTCTTCAAGAAAGGGGATAGGCTAGACTTAGCCAACTGGCGCCCCATTTCTCTAACAAACACAGACACCAAAATTTTAACAAAAATCATGGCTAACCGTTTAGGGACTGTAGCATCTGCCACCATCTCCCAGAACAATTTGGTTTCATCCCCAGAAGGTCGATTTGGGATAACGTGCACTCTGTGGCTAATGTGTGTCAGTCCACAGCCTCTGGGGCACTTGTATTCTTGGACCAACAAAAGGCCTATGATAGAGTAAACTGGGAATACCTTAGGGCCTGCCTCCATCAATTCCGCCTACCTCCCCGCTTCATTAACTGGGTGATGCTGCTCACGGAATCTGCAACAATGGCAGTGCGCGGCCCAGGTTTCCTAACGGAAGTAGTCCGTCCTCAAAGGGGCCTGCGACAAGGGGACCCCTGAGCCCACTCTTATACAACTTCAGCCTTGACCCACTACTGCGAAATGTGAATGCCCAACTCACTGGGGTCCATGTGCCAGGCCAAACCCCAGTCAAGATGATGGCATTTGCAGATGATTGCGTGGTGGGGGTGTCTAATAAGAAAGATGCACGCGCGCTTGAAGCCCTCATCCAGGAATATTCCCGGGTAAGCAACGCGGCACTGAACGCCTCCAAAACCGAAATCATCCTCCTTGGTCAGTTTAAGAACTGCTGGGCCCCAGAAAGTAGTTCCCAACCCGGCCCATCTGCTCGCCCACGTCCACGCCTTACTAACTCAAAACACACCGCTCCACTGGTGCTCCCCTTTGTGCCACGACCTACCATAGGACTGGTACGCCATCTGGGCGTGTGGTTGGAGGCAGGTGGATATGCGTCAGCAGTAATGGAGTGCCATATACTGGACAACGTGACGAAGCGAATCGCCTCTCTCAGAGCCCACCCTACTACCCTCACTGGCAGGGTTGTTCTTGCCAACTCTATGCTCCTATCCAAAGTCTGGTTCGGAGCCCACGCCATCCCCTTCTCCCCAAGCTTCTTCAAATCCCTGTATGCTTTGCTACAAGGTTGGCTTTGGTCAGGCCGCCCTCCACCAGTACGGCTAGAGGTCATGTTTGGCCCTCATCATCATGGTGGCTTGGGCCTACTTGACTTCAAAGCCCATGCCGCCAAGATCCTGGGCACCTGGATTGCGGCTGTCACTGCTCCTACACTCCCATCCCAACACTGGTCCCGCGCGGCCCGCTCCAACCTCTCCTGAGCCTTGGGCCTCAACAATCCATCAAACCCCCACTCCCTGATGAAATACCTCGCATCACACACATCAGCCACAGGTCCTCACGGGACCAAACCCACTACAAACGAATCCTACTCTCCATGCGAAGCGCATAGTGGAAAATTTGTATTAGTGGACATACAACCCGAAGAGGCCGCCCCTCTCCTCAGTTCACACAAGAGGTACAGGGGCTACCCATCCATGATGGCGTGATCCCCATTCGACCCCAAGTCCTATCCAGGGTGGACTACCTGGACATGATGGACATCCCTTATTCCACTGAGACCCAAAAAACTATCTGGAAATATGCACATCATCCTCTGTTGCAGCCTCAAATCCGTTCACATGTGTGGCACTGCCTGAGGCGGGTGTATCATACAGCTGAGCGCTCTAATGCTTTACACTCATCCTGTGTCATGTGTGGCCAGTATGGAACGCTGTTTCACCGCCTGGAGAAGTGCCCCACCTCTAAAGTAGTATGGCGCGAAGTCCAACGTCTGCTAGGCCAGGATCAAACACATCCCTTCAGTCTGTCAAGAGAACTGTTTGCTTCATCAATGGCCTCCCCCTCCCACCCTCCCTCCGTGCTCTGGTGGTTGCAATCGCCATGTGGACTATCCACACGATTGTCTTGGATGCCATCGCTGGATCCATCCCACCCTCCCTGAAGCTGTCCACAGATTCCGGTCTCATTTGGTGGATCACTTTCAAGTGTGGATGTTTGGATATCTCCCACCGCGTCACCGACAGCTGGTCTCCTCCTGGTTCCCAGTCTGGTTCATCAAATCAGACCCCTTTCTCCACACGTGCTCAATAGTGGCTACGTCCCCTACACACGTTCCCTCCCCCTTCCCATAAGTGGCGTTCCCGCTGGCAACAAGAGATAGCATCGCTTCTCTGGGGTGCCTCCCCTGGTACTAAGTTTTGTCTCGTCTGAGTCATATTCAGAAGTGTCCATCCCATGGTCGGCCTTCCCCGCAATAAATAAAAATATTTAGTAAAAAGATGATATATTAAATCTATTTCTAAGTGTTTATAATATTTCACCCTATCTATATTCTAAGTAAAATTATAAAAGACAGTGAATGTTAGAATTTTTGAGTATATATTTTTAAATTTTAAATTTTATTCAGGGAAGGTTGACCAGGGATGGACAAATCTAATAAGACACTAAAAACTGAAACATCAGTGAGAGGAGGGCAACCCAGATAAGCAAAAGCTATATCCTGTTGCCAGCGGGAACTCCAAGAGAAGGAGGGGGGCCACATGTGCAGGGGCTTGCACCACTATGGATCACAAATGTAGGAAGGGGTCTGAAATGATGAACCAAACTGGGAACCAGGAAGAGACGAACTGGCGGCGATGTGGTGGGAGGTACCCAAACATTCACACTTGAAAGTGGTCCACTAAGTGTGATCAGAACTGGCGTACAGCTTCTTAAAGGTGGGGGTGGAGCCTGAGATGGCATCCAAGACAATCATGTGGATAGTCCACATAGTGATTGCGGCTACCAAGGAATGGAGGGAGGACGGAAGAGGGGAGGACATGGATAAAGCAAACATGTCCCTTAGACAGGCTGAAGTGCTGTGCCTGATCCTGGCGAAGCAGACATTGCACCTCACGCCATATCGCTTTAGATGGAGGGCACTTTTCCAGGCGGTGAACCAGCATTCTGTACTGGCCACATACAACACAGGATGAGTGCAAAGCGTTAGAGCGTTTTGCAGTATAGTATACCCATCTCAAGCAGCGCCACACATGGGAACAAATATGTGGATGCAGAAGAGGATGGTGGGCATACTTCCAAATGGTTTTCTGGGTATCAAGGGGGTAGGAGATGTCTATCATGTCCAGGTAGTACACCCTGGACATGGTAGGGGGTCGCATGGGTATCACTCCATTCAGAATAAGAAGACCATGTACTTCTTGGGTGAACTGAGGAGAGGGACGGCCCCTCTGGGCGGTGTGCCCACAGATGAAAAGTCTCCACTCAGCGCTCCGCATGGAGAAAGGATGATCCTTTTGAAGTGGGGCGACGTCCCATGTGAGCCCAAAGAAGAAGGATGTGAGGCAAGGTACTTTAACAGAGAGTGGGGGTGGGAAGGATTGGTGAGGCCCAGGGTGCGGGAGAAGTTGGAGTGGGCTGCGTGGGACCAGTGCTGGGCTGAAAATGTAGGGTTAGTAACTGCAGCGATCCAGGTGCCAAGGACTTTGGCAGCATGGGTCTCAAAGTTGAGCAGACCCATACCACCACAATGGCGAGGACCAAACATGACATCCAGGCGCAACGGCGGTGGGCGGCCCAACCAAAGCCACCCTTGCAGAAGGGCGTATACTGAATTGAAGAAACACGCGGAAAAAGCAATGGTGTGGGCCCCAAACCAAACCTTAGAGAGGATCATAGTGTTGGCTAGCACTATTTTGCCTGTAAGGGAGATCCAACTTGCTCTGAGGGAATCTATGCTTTTTGTCACGTTGTCTAGGATATGGTTTTCCATCACTGATGAGGGGGGAGCACAAGCTATGGTTGGAGGGCATGGTGGTGGGAAATCTGGGGTGGGTGGACCTTTACTGGCCATTGTATACGTGGGGGTGCTAGCAAACTCAAGCGCTAGCTGATTATGGCGGGTAGTTGATGAGTCTGTGGAGGGCATGCAAAAGGATTGGTGGGTAGTGGAAGGAATTGATTGCCAAGGACCCAGCATAAAGTTTGACAGATGCACTGACCAAGTGACAATAAGGATGCAGCCGTTCACTTGAACTAGCACCCCAATGTGCTTCGTTTTGGAGGCGCTGGGAATGGCCAGGAAGCCCACAGGTAAATTATTTTGTAAAAAACTCACTTGGGACCCTGTGAGTCCAGCGATGTTCAAACCTGGATAGTATCTTTCAAGCGCGCGTGCACCATAATTGTTAGACACCCCAACCACACACTCATCAGCACTGAACGCTAGCTTGGGAACATGGCTTGCTTCCCAATCTGATTAGGTGGGTTTGGCCTTACACGTGGGACCCATGGTGCACTTGATTGTTGTGGGTAGGAAGTCAAAAGTCACAAAGATCTGGTTCAATTTAGTCCATTGGGTGAATTTTGTTCTGACTACCTGTTAACCGTCTGGGCTGTATTTTAAGAATTGTATAGCTACTACTATGCACTTTTATGGCTTCATCCGCCACTTCCTTTGTCTTGAAGCCAAGATCCAGCCAACTGCGTGGCATGGAGTTGGGTGTGACTAACACCGCGTTTGGTAAATGTGTGTGTACATCTCCACAAAACATCTCCCTAAAGCGATATTTGCTGAATATTTAAAAAATACATACCCTGTGTTTCACCTACAATAGTGATTGGGAGTGCAGTATATTGATGAACTGGTTGCAATGCACTTGCCAAGACAAAATTTCTGGGGAAATGGTAACCGCCAGTTTTTTATTAATTTTATCTACACCGCTGGATTCGCTGGGGCGTTTACAAAATCTGGTTGTTGTGGGGCCAATACCTGTGTCCTTAACTTTAATCGCCCAACTGCTCCCTGACATTGGGCGCCAACTAATCTCCTCGGTGAGATTATCAAACTTTACCTAGACTTGAATTGAATTTGTTGCAAAAGTGTTTGCAATGGGAGAGAAAAGTTAATTTTTGAGTATATATAAATAAAATTTATCGTTCATTACACATACATTGCTATAGACTATATATAGTATGTATAGCTTTCCCTTTCTTCTTGATAACACTTTCAAGCAATTTTAAATTTTATTTAATAAAAATCAACGTTGATCCACCAACTCAATTTTCCAACCCAATGTTTATGTCTCCACCACCAGTTGCTTCAGTATGGATCAGCGGCTAAACTCCCTAGCACTTCCTGCCTTTCCAGAAAATGTGTTCAGACTGGTTCATCCTGTCCTTTAACTCCTCAGGTAGATACATCCCACCCAAGGACCTTAGAAAATTGTCTTTCATGTTCCTAGGCTGTGCCTCAAAGCCTTCTGGTGCTCCCACACCAATATGCAATATGGCCTTCAGGTCAAGCATGGGAAATTATTACCATATGCCAATTCTGTAACTATCAAAATGGTGCAGGTGGTGATAAGCCTGTCAGATCTAATGACTTCTACCCTACAATGGGTTGTCAGATACTAGATTATTGGACAACATAAGAAGAATATTGATCAATAAACTCTTATAGGACAACTGATGCTTAGACCAGAAAAGGGGGTTAAGGAAGTCCTTCTATTAACTATATATTAATGTTGATATTTGGTAAAGTTAAACTCAATACTAAGATATTCCCATTGGACAAACTTGAGCCCAGATACTTCAAGACAATTCAAGACTAAAAAAGCAAAGCATTGCATGAATGTCAAGCAACCACAACATCAGGTGATGTTTAAGGCTATACATTAAGTCATACTGTCATGGAGCATGATTATAATAATAAGACTGACTTGGACCTCTGTTGCTTCCACCGTTCCTCCTTCTGGCATTGGGTAGAGGCCACTTATCCCCAATTCTTAAAATGGGGCTCAACCCTTCCACCCCCAGCCTTGAGGAAATTGGGTGCAGCTCCCAAAGTGGTACCCTATAAAATTTGAGTTTTACATTTTTTTAAAAATAACTTGACTGGATTCTTAAATCCTGAGCTTATGGCTGAACCAGTTTCAGCTGAGAAGCCATGGCCAACTACGAAAACCAATCAGCTCTGGCCACTGCTCCAATTCCAGTGGCTTGCCCAGTGTTGGCCAAGCTAAATCCATTTGAGGCTCTTGAATGGATTGATAAGGATGAACAGCTGTACCATGTGAAACTGGATTTCGCTTTAAAGTTCTTCATTGGCCCTCCCAACTTGTGTCCCCACCGTTTTTGCTCTCAAAACAGTTTTCCAATTTATAAGAAATATTAATAAGATGGTAGTTGAGGTTGCAGCTTCCCCTGCTAACACCCTACTTCACCAGCATCTCCATGGGGCGATGGAGCCCCTTGTTGAGGGTATCCTTATCCCCAATTTTTCCCATAGTTTTGAGAAAGATGCAAAGTATGAAATTGAGGAGCTTGCTTTTTGAGCAAGCTGCGCTTGCATTGATGCAGCAAAAACTTCTCTTTTTGATCCCAGTTATCCCAAAACCTGCCAGAACATCATGTTGTTCACTTGTGTGCCTGCTATCATCACTTTTGCTGATCTTAACTTGCTCAATACGTTGAGACAATGGACACTGCCAGCCTCATTAACAAAAAAAATCCACAATTATGCCTCATTATACCTCATGACGCTGATGCTCCTACCCCAATGTTGTCTTCCATGGTCTGCCAGCTAAAGCGGGCGCCAAACAAAAGTTTTCCCAAAGCTTCCTCACCTTTTGATATGGCTTCCTAGGCTGTTAGCTGAGTCGCCATATTAGGAATTTTTTTTATTTCTAATAATCCCTTTGTTTGGCCCATTTGCAAATAATGATGCATGCTGGCTCCCCCTTTTGGGTTGGGCACCACTAGTGCTAAAAAATAAGACTGTCTTGGGACTCAGGGTGAGTGACCATTCAGAACCCTAGATAGAGTATCTCAGGTACAGCCAACCATAATGAAAGATATAAACAGTATTAAAGCAGCCATGAACACCAGCCACCACTTTCTTAAAACTGGCAACCATTAAAAAATGTCTGGTGGACTGCTAAGATTTACAAGTAAGTTTAGAGTCTTTCAAAGATCATCTTTATTGGAACTTTTAAGGGGTAAAAAAGGAAAAATGGTGTTAACTTCGCAGTTTTGGTTGAATTCACTGAGCTGGTTGCACAGGTTAAAACCCACGGAGCAACAGGTGAGCGATATGATGATCAATGATTCTTAATAAATAAATTTTAAGTAAGCATAATAAGGAGCTATCACCCCACCAGAAACTAGTTTATTTATTATATATAATAACGGACTACTTTCACTAAAATCCTTTTTCTTCCTTCTTCTTCCAAAAGACCTCCCTTTTCTCATTCTCACGCTCAACTCTTAAGCCTCATTATTCTTAGTCAGTTTCAACCCTTCCACTTAGTAATTATCTATTTGCTTGAAATTTAGGGTTCTGTTCTATTATTGAGACTTTAGCGGAATTCCCTCAATTTGCCAAACAATTATTCCTTTGATCAATTCTCTCAACTCATAAAATATGATCTGCTGGATATATGGCTTATCATTCAGTCATATCAATCTAATAACAGATGTAGCAAAAGCAGAACCTGTTGGGGTTACTGCCTTTTTAAGCTTTCTAAAAAATAATTGGTGACCTGAGCATTTATAATCACCATTAGAAATTTTTTTGCATTTTTATTTGTGCATGAACAATATTAAGAAAAACTATGGCGCCAGATCAATCCTTTCCTGGCCAGCTGAATCACGCTTAAAATTTTGCCACCAATTTTACACTCCTGAAACAATTTTTTTGGTGGATCAGTGTCACTTAGTCTGGCGGGCAACTGGGTGCACCCACAGCCAGGCCTCATATGGCTGGTCTCCTGAGTTGGGAAGGGGTCTGCTGCGCCGTTACTTATCAGGGATTACTCAAAATTACCAGCAACAAAGAACCTTGTTAGATATTAATTACCATGCCCAAAACCAATTTACTCATTCTACTCTTGGCGGGTTTTAATATAACTATATTGGCAAAACTCAAGCTGCCAGAGACAACCTTTCAAGGGATATAATTGCTGACAACCCCCTGCTGGCGGTGACCCCTGGCCTCCCACTTCCCCACACACCCTGAATTCACTATAACAACTCATGCTTGGGTAATATGGGGAAAATAATGTAACCTACAAGGGATATGTCATCATCCATCTTTTATCTTTCACATGGCTAAATTACCTGAGGTGATGAGGGGAACATTTTAGCCTCTTCTTTTCTTAGTCCAATATGCGAGTATCACCCAATTCAGCCACAGGGGTTGCTCTTCAGACTATTAACATTCCCTTTTTGGGTCAGGGGAGCACCCCCACTGGGAACTTGGGCCAGTAAAACATTTTTTTTGCACCTTATAGAGCTTGATCGCCAGACTTAACGCAATTTTCTGGAGAGGGTGAGGAGCATCTAAATGTGCCATGTGAAAGGCTTCCACCAACTTGTGAAAATTTTCAAAATCATGAGCACTGACCCAGCTGTTCTCAATTGAGGGAAATAATTTCCACGCCATCAAGTACTTCATCAAGTGACACAAGAAATGAGATGCTAAAATAGCATCTGATTCTGCATCTGCAAAGTCCTCAATCACCACTGGCTCAGGATTCACAGGCGGAGTGCCTTTAAATGGTGACAAATGGGAAGCGTGGAAGATGAGATGCTGTTTACAATGAGCGAGGGGGACAACTGTAAGCCCCATTACCCAAATCTCCTCAACCACATGAGGACCCAAACATTTGCTTGCAAACTTCTTTGAGGGCACCTTCATATGCAGGTAGCTTGTATTGAGCATGACTAAGGAGCCCACCATGATATTATAGCAGAAAGCCATTTATAATCTGTGAACCACTTGTAATCGCTGATGGCTTTGGTCATATGCTCCCAGGCCAGATATTGAGTGCTCTGGTTCTGAAGTTTATGTTCCACTGCTTTAGGAACCTCTGGATGAAGGCACATATCCTGGAAAAATGTGGGGTTATACCTCAATGTGGTCTCATAAAGCAAAAACCTGGTAGACGTATGTGAGGCATTATTGTATGCAAATTGTGCTAGCAGAAGGTCACTGCCCAGCTATCCTGAATGGTGGTGGCATAACACTAGAGATACTTCTTAAGAATATAGTTGACCTGTTCTATTTGTTCATCTGAGTGTGATAGTATGCGGTAGAGCAGTACAACATAATATTTAAGATGTACAGGAGGACCGTCCAAAAATGCACTTAAACTATGGCCCCAAATCACTTACAATTTTTTGCAGCAACCCAAACATCAAGAAGATGTGCCACACAAAGATCTGAGTGGTTTCCTCAGAGGCTATAGATGAGGAACAGGGGATATACAAGGTCAACATGGTAAAACGGTCTAACACCACCATAATTGCATTATCCATTAAAGCTGTGGTGCTCAACAGAAAAAATTGATTGATACTGATGTCTATGGACCCTCAGCCTGCTTCAGGGAATAGAGAAGACCATTCTTACCTAAATTGTGGACTTTGCCCATGCAGACGTTACACAACTTTAAATCCATGCTGATTTATTCTTGGATATCCTCAGCCAGTTATACTTCCACTTCACCAAGTCAAGGCATCTCTTACTACCCGGATAACCCTTCTGAGAATTTAACCAAATTATGATTTTTTCAATACAACCAATACTAATATATTAGTCAAGTATAATCTCCAATTTTGAACTAGTAGTGTCTCTGACTTGTAAGCTTTTGTGGAGGAAGCTATGACATAGCATTTGATCATTTGGAGCTATTTCAATGATTTTAGGCTCCCAAAGAGAGAGCTCTGAATTATTATTTATGATTAATTTAATGATATAACTTGTTAGCTATTGGAGATGATCCTGATATTTTAGTTTAACAGCTTGAGAGTACAATTACCTATCATTGGAATTGAGGTAAAGGAAGTTATGGCCAATGGCATAGCAATAGTGCAGGTCAATGAATAAAAAGCATTTTACTGGCGCCTGATGCTGATGATTTTAATAGGAGGGCATTAGGGCGCCAGAATACCTTTATATCTTTGAAAATATCTACCAAATAAAATATGTTCTGGGTGTATCAGATTTTATTATTGATCAGTTTAGTTGTTGTAGAATGGAAGTTCCTAAATTATATAGTGAACAAAGTCAAGGTTCAGCTGAACCCTTATTGGCTCAGATTAATGTTTCCTGTCATCATACAAGAAGTTATACTTTGTTAAGGAATAAACACTCACAAACCTATGCAATGACCACTTTTTGATAAGTGGTGCTCACAACAGGGGCGTTTTAGACTGATGTTGTCCATAAATTATTGAGTTAAAAGAATGAGAGGAGAACCACTGAGTGAAGGGGGAAGTGGCCAAGTTGAGCCTGAAGCATGCAGAACTCCTAAAGTTGTGGACTTAAATTAATATGGAATGGAATTTATTGTAAAGATGATTAGGTTGATCAAAAATCTCTTTCAGAAGCATATGGAGGTTAAAGAAGAAGTCGCAAACCTACAACTGTTAGTCAGTGAAATGAAGACTCACAATCAAGCAGAGGTTAAAAGGAAATGGACCAAGTTATCAGGACTTAGAGCTATGGCTTTAGGCTTAATATCCATAAGCAAGGAGAAAATTTGTTAGGACAAGTTGGTGCACTGTAGGGTAATATAGAGAAGCAGGGTTTAAAATGATTGAGGCACAGGATTAAGTCATGTTGTTAGGAAAAACCTTGAACAATAATACTGACAAACTCCTCCAGCTTACCAAAAAACTTGGAGGAGCTATGGCTGAAGTACTAAAAGTTAGAAGCATTGAAATAAGGCCATAAGAAGTGGGAAAAGGCCATCATCAACCAGCTATCCAAGGCAGAAGGGGACACTGGCCATTGTCAAAATTATCCTGAAAGCAGATCTGTTTTATTTTGAAAAGATTTTTAAGTGTGGATGACAGTTCCACTGATTCTAGTCACAGAACTCCATGGAAGGCGCTCAGAACCATGACAGCTTACTCAGTATGGTGCTCACCCTCCTTAGTCTATACCACCAGCAGGCGGGCAAACATCAGCAGTAATCCCCCAAGAACATGGAATTTTGGCCAACTCTAAACTACCAGAGTTTCAGCAGACCAATATCACCGCGTTCTTTAAGTTGTTTGATATGGCCATGATGGGATGCGCGTATCACAAGAAGCCAGTCACTGTGGTCAACTGACTTGACTTGGCGATCCAGAATCTCATTCTACCCTAACTAACCACCAGCAAATGGACTAACAAAGAAGTGAAGGTTGTAATCAAGGGGAGTTTGGCAGTCCAGAGTATCTAGCCAACCAAAAACAGGTCTTCTTAAGCATTCAGTTATAAAAAGATGAGTCCATCAAAGCATTTTCTGACCAATTCTATCAAAAGGGTCAGATACTTGCTGGTGCGGGAGTGTTGACCAGCTATGAAGCTCAGATTGCAATGAAATTGGTGTTACAAGGACATAAAAAGCTGAGTTTGGTTCATAAATTCTCTGCATTGAACACAGACACAAAGACAGTCCAAATGATCAAATTGCAAATTTAAGGCCACCCTTAATGCTCCCAACAAGAGCTTCCATAAGGAAAAACTAGAAATGTGGGTTATGTAGGGAAACCCCCGATAAAGATTGAGTGGTAGCCAGCCCCAAAGCTCACTTTAGTTCATCTAAAAAGCTCTTAAGAAGTAACATAAAATCAGGTCATATGCTACTGGGGGGCAAACATGGCCATATTTTGCATAACTTCCGAACTAAACCTGATAAGATTATTATATGGTTATTCATGCTGATGATCAAATGACCTACACAGGAAAAGATCAGGTGGAGTAGACATGTAACAATCTATATACGCCTATACTCATATTCCCCCTGAATGATTTTTGGGTATCCACTCCCAAGCAAAGGTCACTGAGACTGAAATGGCCGAAAAAGTGGCGCAACCATATATTAAACCTCAAGGCCCAAATGCGCATGAGGCTACTAACTGTCCTTTGAACAATGTTATCATTTTGATCCTCATGGCTACCATTAAGGAGCAATAACCCAAGGTAGCCAAACAGCTTTCCCAGTCATTTAATACAGCAAACGATACCATCAGTTTTTGAAAAAGCATTATTCTTCCTATTCTGATTGCACTTATGCCAATATGAGGATGAATCAAGTAAAAGTTCAAGCTATCTTCAATAGTGAAACTTAAATTAATATTCATTGGTACAAAATCCGCCCCCCAAGCTCGGGTCACCAGGATTTTCCACGTGGGTAGAAGAGGAAACTTTGGCAAAAAAGTTTGTTGCACCATTTTGTGCGGACCCCATTTCCACATGGGCAACCTTCAAAGATGACACCATCCGCCACTCTTGCTATCTCTCCTCCAGACGCTCACGAGCCACATCAGCAGTTATCTCGCGCACTCTGGCCGAATTGGCACACTTGGAGTCCAACATCCCAGTTACAGGATACAGCTCTGCATGGGGATGGAAGTGGGTGGAGGCAGCTGCCCACCTCAATGCACTCGAAAGACAACACAAACATCAGGTTTGTGTTCAGTACAGGGCCACACACATCACAAAAGGTGACAAGTGCACCGCACATTTCTTTAAAAAAATTTTCGCACCACGCCAGAGTGTGGCCTGCACACAGGTGCAAAGATCGGATAATTCCATTGTGGATACACCAGCTGAAGTGGCAATCAAAATGCAACAGTATTACTCTGAGTTGTACTGATCTGACCCAATTCAGTTGGCCGAAGTGGCGGAATTTCTCAACTGAGCCCACATCTGCTCCATTTTCCGATACCTGGAAATAATGAATTTGATTACTCTGAACGAATTATGGACAGCCATTCGCGGTGAACCAAACTAAAAATGCCCAGGCCCAGATGGCATTCCATATGAGTTTTACAAAAAAAATTTCAAATATATATCCCCATTGCTGCTTGCCTCACTTAACCAAAGCCTGATGGAAACGCGCCTCCTACCAGGAGGACATGAGGCCTTCACTGTCACACTCTTCAAGAAAGGGGATAAGCTAGACTTAGCCAACTGGCGCCTCATTTCTCTAACAAACACAGACACCAAAATTGTAACAAAAATCATGGCTAACCGTTTAGGGACTGTAGCATCTGCCTCCATCTCCTCAGAACAATTCGGTTTCATCCCCAGAAGGTCATTTTGGGATAACGTGCACTCTGTGGCTAATGTATATCAGTCCACAGCCTCTAGGGCAGTTGTATTCTTGGACCAACAAAAGGCCTATGATAGAAGAAAACTGGTAATACCTCAGGGCCTGCCTCCATCAATTCCGCCTACCCCTCGCTTCATCAACTGGGTAATGCTGCTCACAGAATCTGCAACAATGGCAGTGCGTGGCCCTGGCTTCTTAAAGGAAGTAGTCCGCCTTCAAAGGGGCTTGCGACAAGGGGACCCCCTCAGCCCACTCTTATACAACTTCAGCCTGGACCCACTACTGCGAAATGTGAATGCTCAACTCACTAGGGTCCTTGTGCTAGGCCAAGCCCCAGTCAATATAATGGCATTCGCAGATGATTGTGTGGTTGGGGTGTCTAATAATCAAGATGCACGCGCGCTTGAAGCTCTCATCCAGGAGTATTCCCGGGTAAGCAACGCGGCACTGAACGCTTCCAAAACCGAAATCATCCTCCTTGGTCAGTTTCAGAACTGCTGGACCCCAGCAATTAGTTCCCAACCCAGCCCATCTGCTCGCCCACGTCCTCGCCCTACTAATTCAAAACACACTGCCCCACTGGTGCTCCCCTTCGTGCCACATCCTACCATAGGACCAGTAAGCCATCTGGGCGTGTGGATGGAGGCAGGCGGATATGCATCAGCAGTAATGGAGTGCCGTATTCTGGATAACATGACGAAGCGAATCGCCTCTCACAGAGCCCACCCTACTTCCCTTACTGGCAGGGTTGTTTTAGCCAACTCTATGCTCCTCTCCAAAGTCTGGTTTAACCCATGCCATCCCCTTCTCCCCAAGCTTCTACAATTCCTTGTACATCTTGCTGCAAGGATGGCTTTGGTCAGGCAGACTTCCACCAGTGCAGCTAGAGGTCATGTTTGGCCCTCAACATCATGGTGGCATGGGCCTGCTTGACTTCAAAGCCCATGCCGCCAAGATCCTGGGCACCTGGATTGCGGCCGTCACCGCCCCTACACTCCCCTCCCAACACTGGTCCCGCGCAGCCCACTCCAACTTCTCCCGCGCCTTGGGCCTCAACAATCCATCGAACCCCCACTCCCTGATGATATACCTGGCTTCACACACATCGGCCACAGGTCCTCACGGGACTAAAACCCACTACAAACGAATCCTACTCTCCATGCGGAGTGCTGAGTGGAGAATTTGTATTAGCGGACATACAAATCAAAGAGGCCACCCCTCTCCTCAGTTCACACAGGAGGTACAGGGGCTACCCATTCATGATGGCGTGATCCCCAGACGGCCCCATGTCCTATCCAGGGTGGACTACCTGGACATGATGGACAACCCTTACTTCATTGAGACCCAAAAAAATATCTGGAAATATGTACACATTCCTCTGTTGCAACCTCAAGTCCGCTCCCATGTGTGGCGCTGCCTGAGGCGGGTGTATCATACAGCTGAGCGCTCTAACGCTTTACACTCATCCTGTGTCGTGTGTGGCCAGTATGGAACGCTGTTTCACCGCCTGGAGAAGTGCCCTATCTCTAAAGTGATATGGCGCGAAGTCTAACGTCTTCTGGGCCAGGATCAAACGCATCCCTTCACTCTGTCAAGGGATTTGTTCGCTCTATCAATGGCCTCCCCCCTTCCGCCCTCCCTTCGTGCTTTGGTGGTTGCAATCACCATGTGGACCATCCACACGATTGTCTTAGATGCCATCGCAGGCTCCACCCCCACCCTCCCAGAAGTGGTCCACAGATTCCGGTCTCATTTGGTGGACCACTTTCAAGTATGGATGTTTGGATACCTCCCACCGTGTCGCTGACAGCTGGTCTCCTCCTGGTTCCCAGTCTGGTTCATCAAATCAGACCCCTTCCTCCGCACGTGCTTAATTGTGGCTATGGCCCCTTCACACGTTTCCTCTCCCTCCTCATAAGTGGCGTTCCCGCTGGCAACAAGAGATAGCATCGCTTCTCTGGGGCGCCTCCCCTGGTACTAAGTTTTGTCTCTTCTGAGTCATATTCAGAAGTGTCCGTCCCATGGTTGGCCTTCCCCACAATAAATTCAATATTGTCTCTATGGAATTTATGAAGAATTTAAGGCTTGCTGTTGTACTTTAGGTTTTTAATGTGATCGCTAGTGCTTTTTACACCTAAATCTAACAAATAATTTCAGTAGAAGTATGATTCTTTTATTTTATTTAACCAAGGTAAGCCGACCAGGGGATGGACATTACTGAATATACGTAAAACTAAGGAAATAACCGATAAATACAAAATTGGGCACCCCAGGGTACTAAAGTTACCCCTGTTGCCAGCGGGACTGCCAGGTATGGGGGTTGGTGCACTACTCCGAGGGGGTTTCCCATGCTATGGAGAAGGTGTGAAGGAAGGGGTCTGTGTGGAGGAACCAGAGTGGGAACCATGATTCTATGAGCGCTTTTTTCCTTGGTCTCATATATCCTTAGAGCCAGGCTCTAAAGTGTTCCAATAAGTGGACATGGAATCTGTTAATAACCCCATGAATGGTTGGGACCGTGCCCTTGAACGCATCTAATGCAATTGTGTGGATTGTCCACATTGCAATGGCATTATTAGGGAACGGAGGGTAGATGGGATTGGTGACTCGATCTAGAGCGCAAAGATGCTCTTTGATATCAAGAAATCTTGTTCGTTTTGGATCTTAAGCAGGCGTGTGACCTCCTGCCATATAGCTTTGGTTGGGGGGCATGTTTCCAGGCGGTGATGTAGGGATCCCTCCCCTACACATACTGCACATGTTTTATGGAGGGACTTGGAATGGTCCGCCGCCCTATAAGTCCTTCTCAGACAGCGCCAGGCGTTTGCTCTTACCCTCGGCTGTAGAAGTGGGTGGTGAGTCATTTTCCACATTGCCTTCTGTGTGGTTAAATCATAAGGGAATGTCCAACATATCTAGGTATTCTATCCTAGCTATGCTTGGGGTAGTTGCGAGCATATCCCTCTGGGGGTGGTTTTCTGGGTTTCTTATTTTGAATTGGGGTCTGGGTTTTCCCCTTCCCTGTATAGCACCCATGTTCTCTACGGTCCATCCCATATGGCGGATAGTTCAGAGGATATGTTTGAAATGAGGGGAGGTTCCATGCAGACCTGTTGCAGTAGGGTGCTTGGCAAGGTATGAAAGTAGTCTGGGTGGACTATGTGGGTTGGTTAATTTGAGCGCCTGTGCAAAGTTAGTCAATGCTGCTCTGGACCAGTGTTGTTGTGGGAGGTCTGGAGCAAGGATTTCCTTTATCCAGGTACCTAGGATGTGATTGGCGTGGCTCTCAAAATCTATTAGTCCCATGCCTCCGCTTGAGCGTGGGCCAAATAGTGTTTCCATCCGTATAGGAGAGTGAGAGCCAGGCCACAGCCAGCCCTGGATAAGCGCGCGGATTGAGGTTATAAAGGTAGGTGAGAAGGCTATAGCGTTGGCCTGGTACCACAGTATTGGGAGGATGAGCGAGTTAGCAACTGTAACTCGTCCTGTTAGTCCTGGGGTTCTTCCCTGAGGGAGGCGACGCGTTTGGATACCCGTTGTAACAGGTTACTTTCCATTGTCTCATTAGCATTTCCCCTGATTCTAGCCAGATTCCAAGGTGTCGGACAGGAGTGGTGGTGGGAGGCGTTGCAAAGGGTAAAATGATTGGGTTTTTTCTTTGCGTGTTGGTATGAGGTTCTGATGTTGTGGCCCAATTGTTTGTATATTTGCCTAAGAGGATAATTTCTATCTTCCTTTTGTTGAGCGAGGCATTGCTCACCTTGGAGTATTCCTCTAGAGTGCGTTCCAGCTGTCGGGCATCTTCATTGTTTGCTATACCTGCTATGCAGTCATCCGCAAAGGCCAGTATTTTGACTGTTGGTTGTCCTTGTGCGGTTATCCCCATGAGACGTGAGTAAGTTACTCAGAGGAGTGTGTCAAAGCTGAAATTGTATAGCAGTGGGCTGAGGGGATCCCCTTGTTTGAGCCCTCTGTGTGGTTTAATCTTGTTTGTTAGGAATTTAGGGCCGCATACAGCCATGGTTGCAGATTCTGTTAGGAGCATCGCCCATTTTAGGAATCTTTTGAGTTTGAAGCCATGTAGACATTCTTTTAGGTATGGCCAGCTAACACGGTCATACGCCTTTTCCTGATCCAAGAAGACCAGGGCACCAGTTGCTTTGGATTGGCAAATGTTTGCAACAGTGTGAATGTTGTTCCATATTGAACGCCCTGGTATAAACCCAAACTGGTTGGGTGATAGGACGTCAGATGCAATTGTGCCTAATCTAGCTGCTAAAATTTTTGTTAGAATTTTTGTGTCAGTATTGGAGAGTACAATTAGGCGCCAGTTGGCCAGGTCCAACTTGTCACCCTTTTTATACAAGGTTATAACGTAGGATTCATGACCTCCTGGTAATAGGCGTGTTTCCAACAAACTCTGGTTCATTGACGCCAATAGAATGGGGGCGATTTGGTTAAAAAATTTTTGTAGAATTCGTAGGGTATCCCATCAGGCCCTGGGAATTTCCTACGTGGTGCACCGCGAATTGTCTCCCAAAGCTCCTCCCATGTAATAAGGGAAAGTATATTGTAATTCGGTGGTGTATTTTGTATCTCGGCAGTTTATATAAATTCTTTAATTTTTTGTGAGTCTGTTGGCGTTTCATGATATAATTCAGTGTAATAGCGGTGTACATCTGCCTTGACCTCCTCAGGGTTGGTTGCCACGATGCCGTTGGTCTTGTGGACCTGTGTGCACGCGGGCTGGTTTCCACAGGAGTGGAATTGGCAGAAAAAGCATGTCAAACAGGTTTCACCTTCCTTTATGAACTTAACTTTTTTTGATACTTTGATTCTGTGTTGGTGTTCAAAGATGAGGCTGTTAAGTTGGGCTGAAATTTCTGCCCATTTGTGTCCCCAGTTAGGGCTATAGCCAGATCTCGGAGTATTTATTTCCAGGTGGTCTAGTTACGCCAAGGTACATTTGATTGTGGCCATGTCCGCGGTGTACTTACGTGATGCAATATGTCAGGTTTTGTTGATTAAATACTTTTTGAAATTTTTCCATGTTCTGATGGGATCTGAAGTGAATGGGGCTGTGAATTCTGGGTTTGTAGCCTTGTTTTCAACCCAGTCAGATATTTTGGGCAATTTTATATTTTCCAGGTGAAGCTTTCTCCAAGGCGACACCTGTGTGTGGGATTTAGTTTGAACTATCTGCACCGTAACTAATTGGTGGTCAGAAAAATTGATCTTTTTTGTTATAAAATTGGAGATTCTTGAGCGGTGGGATTGTGGGACAAGGATGTGGTCAATGAAACTCATTGATATGAGTGCTCCCTTGCATATGTTGGGCCACGTCATGTGGGGAAGAAGGGGGGAATTGGGGGGAAGAGCATCCTGTAAGCCAAGAGATGCCTTCATTGTGCGGAATTCAATGTGTCCAGGTGGGTATCCCCTGGGATTAGGCCATCAATCTGTATCAAGGTTATCTCAGCAGTTAAAACCACCTAACATAATGGTATCTGGTGGGAGGGTGAGAGTAGGAATGTTTTTAAAAATTAGTTTCTCTCAGTTGCAGTGCACAGTGCATAGATACATGCTAAAAAAATTATTTCCTCTTGGCACGTGATTGTTGCTACCAAGACTCAACCATGCAAGTGTGATGATGAATTTGTAATTTTAAATTTTTTGTTGTTTTGGACAATCACCCTACAGTGAGACGTCCATACTGATTGTGATGGTGCGACCCTGGTTGACCAGGATTCTTCTTCCCCTTGTAGACAGTGGGTTTCTTGGATGGCCAAGATGTCTACAAGAGGTTTTCGCAGGAATGCCAGCTTTTTGGCTTGGGACATATGAGCCCTGGCTCCCATGATGTTTAGCGTCCCTATTGACAATGAGGTGCCCATGGCGCCTCAGGAGCGGTTGGGAGGGCCCTCTGGCCCTATCCCACCACAGCTCATTTTGGCCATGATCTGCGTCTGTACTTCAACTCTTTCACTGCCATTGTAGGTTCCCTTGATCTGACCCGATGATTCAATGGGATTGCAGCTTTTTGCATTTGTATCAACTTTTCCTGCACAGGTCTCATGTTGATTTGATGCGGATTGTTGATTAGATTTTGTATTTTTGAGGTTCGACTTTAGTGAATTGTGCACCACATTTTCGCCCAAATTGTGGTTGCATTGTTCCTCAATATGTGCATGACTGATGTCGCTTTGTGACTCAGTCAGGTTACTGTGAAAATTTTTCGACCTGGGCATATTGTTCTGATTGGTTGGTTTGGTGAATATCTGAAATATCCTCCCAAATTTGTCCAGGGTTAATGGCGAACTCCACGTGTGCCGCTGCTTTGGCCGCTGCTCGCTTTTGAGATTTTTGTGCCACTTTACGTTTTTTGCTTGTAACTGCATCCACAATGGAGTATAGTCCATCTTCACCCCAGCGGAATGGGTGGTGACCATCAGACATTTTGGTGAAGTTTTCACTATCTTCATCCATTGCTTCCTCACAATAGTCATTTTCTATTAAGCCCTCTTTCACAGGGCATGCATGTTCCTTGTGGCCCAGTGAGCCACAGTGGTTGCAAATGGGCGGTGCGCGTTCTGGTGTAACTCAGAATGTGGCTGACTGGCCCCCATCTTCAAAGTGAAATTCTGCTGTGCGGGGAATTCTGGATAAGTCCTCTTCCACTTCTGGGAAGGGATTGATTACAGCAATAGCTTTGCCCGTGCACAGGTTGGGCATCAGGCGAAATTGCTTTAATTCAAGTTGCTGAATTTCTCCATAAGCCACGAGACCTTTGCGGAGCTCCTCCTCAATTACCTTATGAGGAAGGTTGGTGGGGAGCGAGTTGAAAGAGATGAACAAAGTTTTCACCTTGTTCCATCTAGTGCATGTAGTGCGCACAATTTTTTTGCCCTCAGGGAGGGCAATTTCCACACAGACTTTTGCTGTGGCATTGGATTCATCGGCTGTTTTGAAACCAATATTGATCCAGCTGCAGCCCATGTTGTTGGTGGCTACATACACCGCATGAGGGAAAAGTGAGGGCTGTGCCTCACATATTTTCTCCCATAGGGTCAGTGACTCATCCCCAAGGAAGAGTCTGATCCCATGTTCCACCTTAGATAAGGGTTGGTTGAACTGAATGTACATAAATTGCGCATGCTTTACAGTGAATACCATAAACCCTGACGGTATCTGAGTTTGCAATTTCTTTGCAGATTGGGTTCCTGGTCCCCCTCCAGGGCGTTTCTTGCCTTTAGTTGCACCGTTAAGTGCACCGCTCACCATGACACTCACCCATGTTGTATTATTTTTATTGATAAAGTCGCCCATCTTTCCTGTGTGTAATTATAAAATTTGCTGTTTGAATCAAATCGTAGTAACTAAAGTGATTGTTACAAGAAAGAAAAGCAGTAGAAGTATGATTCTTGACTTGCGAGATGAATAACTATGAGGGGGTTATTTGACCACTTATAAAAAATAAAAGTAAAAAAGTAACTAAAAATTTTGAATTTTATATGACTTTATTAGTAACCATGGGGGGTTAAGAAGCAAACCCTCTTACAATCACACTGCTTGGTATATATAAATTATCTTGAGGCTTAAAGTGAGATAGGCGAATAATTCATTTATAGTTTTGAGCCTATTTAGGAAATATGGATGTTTGACCTATAGGAGCTCTCGAAACTTAGTTCACTTTAATGGAACGGCCAATTGAGGGTCAAAAGTAGGTATGACATATATGCGAGGCAAAAATTGCATATATTTGAGCCAATAACCTTAGAGGAAAATAGTTGCACCTTGAGGGACCCCCTCCAAGGCTATAAAAGGGGTGTTCGGAATGTAGGTGATTAAATCAGATTAGAAGTGGGTTGGGTAGGAACCCCCATTGGACTCCCCTGATTTCGCCACATAGTTGGTGCAATTTGCTCACATGAACTTGTGCTATTTTCCTAAGAATTATTAATAAAGGTATTGACCTGATTCAAGGGGTTCCACCACGAATTGGCCAGGGACTTTTGGCCAATTTGTATTGTTATATTCATCCCAAACTCCCTTCTCACATTATCAGACTTGCAATTGGTTGACATCACCCCCTTCAAGAGCGTTGGGGGATGAAGGCGTAAGAACCAGCCATGGACCCTTTTGATGGTAACTCCAGAAGCAAGAAATTTGATGAAGTATCATCCCCTCACTTATATATGACTACAAATGGTCCCTCCCAGATAGGCCCAAGCTTCTCACTCCTAGGGGTAGTATGATTGTGGTTGTGGGAATCCAGCTCTTTTGATGTTCGCTGGTGCTTAGACGCCACTGTATTTATAATATGTTTATAATTAAAAAGGTTAAAAACACTAATAGATAGAAAGTTGGTTTTTATAATTTTTATTAGTGTCACCGCATGGGGGAAAGTGAACCCTCTCAATATCTGACTGTTCAGTATTTAAACTGTATCAAGGGTCGAGGGAAATTAAATGATAAGTTCAGAATAGCTTAGACTAGTCCAAATTAGGAAATATGGGAATGTAGATTGTTGAAGATCAGAAAGATCGCTTCATTTTGGCTGAACTTAGATGTGGAATTATTGTTGGCCAAGATGTACCCGTGAGGTAACAATTTTAACAAATTTCAGCCAATCCCCATTTGATAAATTTATTGCACCTTGGGGGACCCCTAACAAGCCTATAAAAGGGAGTGGTCCCAGCATAGGTGCTTGAATGGACCTAATAGTGGCTGGGGGAGTACCATCCAATGGACGCCCCAGGGTCCACCATGTGGTTCAGAGTAATCTGACTGCTTGATCTCATGTTTAGTTCCAATAAATTATTCAAAATTGTGTTACTCCAAATTTTTGGGGATCCACTAACAATCAGCCAGGGTCTTTTGGCCAATGTAATCATTAGTATCATTTAATTCATTTTTATAGCTAAAATGCAAATGTCCACCATTTCCCCGTTTTGGCCCATTTCAACCCAAAACATTCTTTTCTTAGAGCTGTGAGGGCAAATGTTCAAAAGTGGTAATACATTAACAAGTCTGATACTTGGTAGGTTAGAAGAGGGCCCAGCTCTTATTAGCAGATTGACTTTCTTTAATGACATTCTTAGCAAAGTTAGTCATAGCCTCTGCTTGTAGTTGGATGATATGCTGGGCCAACTTTTTCATGGCTTGATCAGGGTCAGTCCTGTCCAAGAAGATACCTTTAAGTAACAGAGCTGCACTCCAGGTTCTCGCCATATAACACATGGAAAGAGGACATTTTGAGGATGCAATGGTAACTAATCCGGTAGGCCATGAGGGAACTGGGCAAGTAGAGATCCCAGTGGAGAGGGTCAGAACTAGACATTTTGCGGAGTATAAAGACCAGAGTTCCATTAACTCTTTCTATGGCACCATTTATGGATGGGTTATAGGGGGCCAAGAGGAGTTGTTGTGTCCCCATGGAGGTGGCGAGGAGATTTACCACTCAGGAGGTGAAGTTTTTTTCATTGTCACAAAGGAGGACCTGGAGGCAACCATGCGCATGAATATATATTGGTGTAATAAGGTGTCAATGGCTTTTGCAGTCTGAGCGTGGAGAACAACAGCTTCAACCCATTTGGTAAAATGAACAATTCAACCAAGAATTAACTATTGTCCCTAGTAGTCTAATGGAGAGGACCTACCACATCCAAACTTATGGTGTGGAAGGGTTGTTGGGGCATCGTAGGCTGATACTGATATTGGGTCTTGAAGCTGGATCATTTTAAAAGGTCAAGCAGGCATCCAAGACTTTAGTTATGGTTTCCATGATTCACTCCCAATAGTACCGCTCTTTTACCCATTGTAGGGTTTACATACTTTGCCATGCTCCATGATAGCGTGAGACTCCAAGATGACAGCTACTCACTATGATATCCAGAGTTAGGGCAACCAATTTAATCTACTTTCTTATATAACTTCCCGCTTTCCATCTTTGAGTTGTGGGAGTGCCATGCTAGCATCTTCTGTACTGGTTAATCTTAATCAGCCCACGCGTCAGGAGTCATTAGGAGTTCATGCAACCTCTCTGCTTTACTATTGTCGAGGTGAAGGACAGGCAGCCTTATAAACCCATCAACATTCATATGGCACGTACCAGCTCGATGTTCAATGGTCATATCATAGTTCTGAAGCCTAAAAGCCCAGCGAACCAAAGCCAAGTGGTATCTTTCATATTTTGTAACCACTTTATAGAGGCGTGATCAGTAACCACTTTAAACGAAGACCCATATAGAAAAGGGCAGTAGTATTTGACAGCAAGCAGGACAGCCAAGCACTCTTTCTCAGTGACGCTGTAGTTGCGCTCAGTTTTTGAAAGCACTTTGCTAAAGTAAGTCATGGGATGATTGACATCATGCTCATCCAATTGAGCCAATATATCTCCAAAAGCGTAGTCAGAGGCATCCATGAACAACATGAAGGGCTTGCTATAGTCAGAGTGGCGGAGTATCAGCCTTTTTGAAATTACTCCTTTAAAGTCTTAAACGCGACCTTTTGTTCAGCATCCAATGGAAATGGGTGTTCTTAGCCAGGAGGCGGACAAGGGGCTCACTGTTCTAGGAGAAATTTTGGGATAAATGATGATAGTACTCCATCATGCCTAAGAATACCTGGATGTCACATAGGGTTTTGGGCACTGGCATCTTGGATATTACTTCGACTTTATCTTGTAGTAGTTGTATTCCATCTTGTGAAATGTGTGCCTGAGAAATTACAACTTCTTATGGAAGAAAGTGCATTTAGAGGGTTCAGTTTGATATTAGATTCCCGCAAGCGTTAAAATTTCCTTTAGATGCATGAGGTGCTCATTAAAAGTCTTGGAGAATATGGTGATGTCATCAAGATAGACAATCACACAGCTCAGCTTAAGATCCTGGAGAATGTTATCCATAGCCCGCTAGAAAGTGGTAGGTGCATTACACAAACCTTGTGGTAGGTGGGTAGGTTGGAAGAGACCCTCACTGGAAATAAGAGCACATTTCTCCTGGTCTTGAAGAGGAAGGTCCATTTATCAATAACTGAAAGCCAAGTCCATGGCTGAGAAGGATTTAGATCCAGAGAGTTGGGCCAGAGTATCATCAATACAAGGGATAGGACAACTATAATCTTTGTGAGGTTGTTTAATTTGTGGTAGTCCATCACTACCTGATGACCTCCATTTTTCTTCTTTATCATTAGGAGCGGGGATGACCAAGGGATTTAGGAAGGCACTAGAAACCCAGAGTCCAGCAGCTGTTTAAGATCCATCCGCATCTGTAGATCCTCAACTTTGGATTTATTGTAGGGTTTGGATTGGATAAGTTGAGCATCCCCAACATCAATGGTATGAGTCCACCATTCATGTGCCAATATTCATTGTCAGATTTGGAGAAAATGTCGTTTTAGCCTCGGCAGGGTGTGGGCTTTATCCAGCTCAGCTGGGGTTAGCTCATCAGAGATATGAACAAAAGGTATGGTACATAATGATTGGTTGGCGGGTAAGCCCATATCCGCCATAGATTTAATACAGGGAACTTGCTTTATTTTCTCAAGGGAAGTCAGCATGCCTCTTCCGATATCCTGATGCTTTTTTACCACCATATACCTCTTAGTGAGATTCCCTATCAGGAGAATGGTAGGCCGATGATAGGTGGGGTCTAGCACGCCTGTAAAAAACTCTGGGCTCTAAAGGGCTAACTCCATCAATG
>JAKSZP010000260.1:0-124933 GCA_022478985.1 Massospora cicadina
TCTTGATCCAAGTGAGCCAACCATATTTGGCTAGCGACCTTCTTAGGTAATGGGACTTATTACCCATTATGGCAGGTCACTCACCAACTGATCGATTTGCTAGTTGCAGGTGGCATCACTCGCCTCACAACTTACTATTCATTCCCAATCAGTTGGTGATGAAACCTGACTGATCCCAATCGGTACATCTGATAGTTAATCACTATCAGATGCCCCTATTTCATCGGCAACTCCTCTTAATGAGATCTTAAGTATATATTCGGATTGATCCCTGATGGATATAACCAGGCAAATATCTCAAAATCCCCTAAATGTAGTTCCTCCAAAACTTGGGCTAACTGATTTCTGATTCACTTCGCCTTAAGGAATTTTCCCCTAGCAATACCAGGTAATCTAGCAGTCTGGGAATATGGGAAAAAATTCAACATTCAGTTTTGTGAAATCTTTGTGTTATCTGATGATATTTGATATACAATTGATAATTAGTATGAAGACTATTATCAATAGTTGAATAAGTCACTAGTTTCTGGTCCAACGCTTGACCAGAATTCCTCCTCAAAATACTCTAGATGTCCTCAGTAGGGTTTTATTCCCTTATCCGCTTAAATTGATCTATGCTCAGAACCTAGTTTATGGCATTTCCTCTGGTGATGCAGTCAGCAGCAATTCCTGTCTCAGCTCAGCTTCTCCCCTCTGGATCCTTGATCCTTACTCTTTATCCTTCTAAAGAGTCCCTAATTAAAGCACACAGCAATAATTTTCTTGAAGATGAATCAAACTGATAATGAATTCTGCTAATTAACTTCTTTTTATTAATTGAGTTCTCATGGGAACTTATAGAGAAAATTTGGTTCTCAACCCTTGGTTGGCGCCTCAGCAATGAAACGGCAGCCATTGCCATTGAATAACTTTGTCATCTTATCAGCGATGGTCTTCCCCAAACTGGTTAGGATTTCATCATTGGACATCCTCAAGACCTAAAATGGAAAGAGACAGAAAACGTGTCCCTAACGTTTTCTACTCAATCCCAGTGAACCAGCCATATTTGGTAAGTGACCTGCTTAGGTAATGGGACTTGTTAACCATTATAGCAGGTCACAAACCAATTGATTAATTTTATAATTGCAGGTGGCATCACTCGCCTTGCAACTTGCTCCTTGTATTTCCAGTCAGTGATGAATCTGACTGATCCTAATCAGTTCATCTGATAGTTAATCATCAATCAACTATCAGATGCCCCCATTTTGTCAGCAACTCTGCCTGACGAGATCTTAAGCATTCACCCAGAGCAATCCCTGATGGATCCAAACCATGCGAATTACCTAATATTCCCTGAACATTGTTAACCCAAAATCAGGGTCAACTGATATCCAATTCACTTCACTATAGGGAATTATCTCCTAGCGACCCCTGGTAATCTAGATGTGTGAGAATATGGTCAAAAATACCAATACATCCCCCCTCTTTCCTAGATTTCCAGCATGAATAGGATTGGTACAGGAGTATAATACTCATACACCAGGTCAAATACTTCTTGGGTTCAAGCAGAGTATGGTAAACCTATACTCAATGCTACTTGAGATGACCTTTGGCATGCTGCTCTCTTCCTCTTCCTCATTGCTACCGCCTACTCAGAGCGCAGTTCCCACGACCTTCTGTTGTGCCAGCCGATCAATTTACTCATGATGATACTGTTCCTGGGATCTGGTTTCCCCCCCCCATCAGGGCATATGACCCACTGTCATATTCAGGATTCTTGGTCTGGCATCCTCAATTTCCTGATTTTCCTCCTCATCATCAAAAGGAGACTTTTGCCATTGATGTTCATTTCACAGAATAATTAATAATGCTTATTTATATTTGCTCTTGTTATTTTCCTGTAGTAACTTCTTGACTCATATCATTCTTAATTCTTCTCAAGATCTTATCTAATAAATTTTGAGATTAATTTCTCTGAAATTAGATCTTAATTGATTTCAGAGTGTATAATGTTGACTACCATAAAAGTCTGACATCAACCCTCCTGTCCAGCTCATATGTCAAATATGGAATCTTAGCATCAACAGCTTTTTGACAGCATGTCTGATAAAAATTTTCAGCTCTTTCAACTGATGAGTCGATCTGCAAGACGGAACCCCTTCTATGGTCCTCCCAGGACTCATGCTCCAAGTCAAGTACCTGTTGCCATTCCTTCCGTAGAATTACCAGAAACAGTATCTGACCCTGACAAAACAAGGTTAGCAATCATCTCAAATGACTTGCAACCAATTCTCCCTCTGTCATCGATTCTCAAGTTAGACCTAAATACTCTCCTGGATTCAGCTCCATTTGCAGACACTCCTACAATCATCGTTGAACCTCCTGAAGCAATGCCATCTGCTCTCAATCAATCATTTCTCACTGGATCAGACTTGCTTCCATAGTTCCTTTTTCAACTTAGCCAGTATCACAAACCAGCTGTTTTGTCAACTGAACTGGTCATCAGAAACTGTAACAATTTCAATCTCTCCTATGCAGAATTGAGAACCTGAGTAAAATAGGCTCTATTCATAGCTCTAAACCCCTCCAATCTTAAAAATTCATGATTGAAATGTTGCAACCTATGCTCTTTTCTTTGCCTGCCAAGTTCTTCAAAGTTGGGCCACAAAGATTCCTGCATCTCCCAGCTTACATTGCTCATTCTGCTTTCACTTCCAAGAAGCTCGTAGTTGTCATCTGCAGGATGCCATCTGCTCCCTTCATGTCTATCTTGTTTCTGGTGCATCTCAACGGTATCTTCCCCTAATGGCTTTTATTTGATCATGATTTGGCAACTCCCTCCTAGTATCCCTTTCTTGATACCAGCACATATGTCCAATGTATTTAACAAAGCCCATCAGTAAGCACTCAAGATCAATCTTCCAGCTCTGGTGCTATATTGTAATTACTCAGGGTTATTCATCAACTGCCTCTTCTTGTTCTGTTGCTTCCCTCCCTTATCCAGAGAATTGCATTTGTCAAGTAGCGACATTTCCGTCTCTCTTCCCCTAGTTGCATGCTCACAAGTAACAGCCTCTGCTCAGCGAACTAAGCTTTGAGTAGGTCTAACCTTTCTAAAATCCAATCTCACATATATTTTGACGGTTGTTTACTCCTACTGTAATCTTTTTCCCTTCCCCCAAGTAGTAACATAGGTGTATTTTTCCTCAAGTCAAGCATAACCAATAAAAAAATATATAAATATATGTTTTCTCTATGCTTTTTAATATACATTTTTATTTTCTGCTATATTTTTATCAATCTTTCTTATTTTTTTTCTTCTTTTATATGGGACTTGACAAAAAACCCCTACTACTACCACCTGAACATGTCTCCCATATGATACCACACTTGCGGTGACCTTTGTAAACCTCCCCTCACATCTTCCCCCTTAAGCACTTTATGAGGAGTTGATGTCAGGGCTGGCTACTTATGGCAAAAACCCCATCCTCTAATTCATCATCCCAAGTGATGCTGAGCGCCTCGCGGCACCTTAGCAATGGCCACCATTACCCCCCACCAGCTGAACATGGCCCAGCACACCCCTTGCGTGCCTACATCCCATCTGCACCTGACCATTTCTTTTAGGCTCACATCAACATGGTCGCACATTTTACCCCCTCTGCCATGAATTGGACCATACCAAAAAGGCATGTTGATATAATTCAAGTTCTGTGAATACTGCCAACCCCACCCAGGAGGCCACACCAAAAGCATTTGAGTGGGTATTTTGGCTGCCCCCGCCCCCCCAGGTAGTGCGCTCAATGAACAAGCAGCAAAATAAAGCAACCTAAATCTGAGCCAGCCAATTTCCACCCATGTCAACCAATTGGAAGCAGGTTTGGACCCATATTCAATTCAAAAATTTTCACCCCAAAACTTACCCAACCACACCCACCTATCACCAAATCAATCCAAGTCAACTAAAATCCCTGGGACTTATTGGATGAAGTGACCAAATCTGGTGAAATTGTCCCACCCCGCTAAACCAATCAATTTAGAACCTTTTATGAATTCAGACTTTGATGCCCCACTACCGCCCAAACAATTTGTCCCCAAACCCAAAGCTATCCCATACCAAAGCAACCACCAGCTTGCTGAGGCCATGGTGGCCTCAAAAAAAATCACCATATTTGTGAAGCTGTGACAAAATCCATCACTGAATTTAAAAAAGGGCTGCACTCCCTTGTTTCCCTCCAATTTTCCTCCTATTGCACAAGAGGAAATCAAACGCCTCCATGAAACTGCCACCACCGCTGTTGAACGTGTTGTTTGTCTGGCAGATTTTTCCCTGTCTACACATGTCATCAGAGAAAACATTGCAAAATTATCCCAACTTTCTGATGCCCACATCCAAGCTGAACACCATATTTACAAACTCATAGAGGCCTTCACCCAGGCCCAAATTGTCAAATGCAATGGCTATCTACTTCGCCTTGACCCTCATCCTGCGGATGCCCCAACAACCCTGCTATCAGCATTGATATGCCTCTTCAATGTGAATCCAATGATAAGGATGATGATGATGATCCGCCTGATCCCCCCTCCCTCTCTGCTATAGTTGGATAAGCGGCTCACCACTGTGCCACCTGTTAGGTTGTTTTTTTATTACTTTTGTGTTTCCCGCTGCTCGTTTAGGGTAGACAGTTTATGTTTTTGGATTGGTTTAGTTACGGAGTTTCTGTTTCAGTATTGTCCATCCCCTGGTTGGCTTGTCCCGATTAAAAAAATATATGGGACATGGCCTTCACTAAGTTCTGCGGTCTATCTTTTTTATATTAACGCTTCAAACTGAAATCTAGAAATACTTAGACCTACCAGTTTTTTTTATGTTTCAGAGCTTTTATCTTTTTTAAGATTTAACCATCTAGTTTGGTTCAGCGGTCCTTTTTTTAGACTTAACCAAATCATCAGGACATAACCAACTTAATGGTTCAGCAGCCCTTTGGGAACTTTCTTTTATTTTTCATTGATCCACTGCTTTAAATACTTAGCATGGACTCAAAATCACTATCCTTCTATCTAAGAGGTTCTTGATTGAATAGGCGTCCATCACCATCTTGTCAATAATCTCAAATGGACCCAAACACAATGCATCTAGCTTGTTTCTTCTTCCAAAACCATGCATATCGAAATAGGCAAGTTTTTCGCCTATTTGGTATTCTGATAAGGCTGTTCTGTTCTTAAAATCCATTATTTTTGCCTTGATCCTTTTATTCAAGGTCATATCGAATGCTTGTGATTGCATCTCAATCAGTATATCTGACAATTAGATCAGGTACTGCTCAGCACACATCCCCAATGTTGGTTCAACAACTGAATATAAAATTGGCAGCAACGCGGCCTTCCTTCCATTAGCAACTCAAACGGCATTTTCCCATCTCCATATGATAACTTATGTTGTATGTGAACGTCACTAAACTAAGGTACATTCCCCCTGTGGAAGTTTTTTCTCTATGACCAGCTTCAACAACGTCACATCCAGCATCCCATTGACCCGTTCTAACAGTCTGTTCATCTCCAGATGGTATGGTACAGATAAGACTCCTCAGGTCCCCATTATTTCATTCAATTGTGGTATCACATGAAACATTAAAATTGGGCCATTATCACTCAACAAAACCTGCGGGCATCCATGTCAGTATACTACTTGATCTAGGATAAACCTTGCAGTGCTTATAGCATCTACTTTTTCCATGGCCTTCATTTTTACCCATCTCATCAGATGGTCAATAGAAATATAATGTATTTGACTCCCCCTGTACTCATGGTTAATGGTCACATCACGTTGATGGACACCGTATGCTAAGCATATCCAGGGCGGACCAGTCAGTATCCAGTCATATTCTTATACAGCTTGTGCAACTGGCACTCCACACAACAAGCGAGATAATCCGCTTCATTGTAGTTTATGGACTCCCAGTAATAATACTGATGAATGTGATCTGTTGTCTTTTGTAGGCCTCCATGACCAACAACCTTATTAGCGTCTTGAATGATAGCCGCTCATTACAATGGCTTTGAAAATACTAATTGTTTCCTATTGATCATCTTAAAATTTATCCATCCATGTTCTCAGTGTTTTCCATAACTTTTCAAAGCGCACCTTGGATTTCTCGGGGCTCATTCACAATTTCTCCTTAAACCATTTTCTGGAATAGATAAACCACTTTCTGGTATACCACTTGGACCATTGGTGACCTTGATAAGCCATCTGCATTCTGAAGAGAAGCTCAAGCTTAGTGGACTGCATTATAAACATAAGCTTGTAGCTTTAATGCCCATTGGGCCAGTCTCCTTCCAGCCTCTTGAATTTTTTAGCCAATGCAACGAGGAATGGTCCATCACCACTTTAGTTTGCATTCCAAGAATATACACCCAAAACTGTTTACATGCATAACTTACCACAAGGCATTCACGCTCATTCGCGGTGTAATTCCTCTCAGCTGCTGAGAGTGTCTGGATCACATATGCTACTGGATGTTCATCCCTGAGTTCATACACTTGGCTCAGGATGGCACCAATCGCCATCAATAAAGCATTAGTATGTATTATAGATTATTGATCAAAATTTTGGATATTTTAATATCGGAGAATCTATCAAATACCAGCATAATTCATCAAAAGAATTCTGGGCCTCTTCACTCCAAATGAATCATTTTTTGAATACTTCAGCAAATGGAATAGGGGCTCATCTATTATTGCAAAATCCTGAATCTTTGATAGTATTTGACCATTCCAAGGAACACTTGGATATCTTGAACACTTTTTGGTACAGCCATTAGCTCTATGGCCTCAATTTTCTGGTCTTGCGGCTTCAGTCCACTAGAGTTGATAACAAATCCCGATATTCCAACTCTTTCTTGAAAAAGTGGTGCTTCCTCAGCTTGATCTTCAGATTAGCCGCAGATAGTCGCTTGAAAACTTCTTCAAAGTGGTGCAAATGGTTATTAAATGTCCTTCTGAGCACATTTATATTGTCCAAGTAAACCAGTATGCATGACAACTTCAGGCCATTCAATATGGCGTCCATGGCCTTCTGGAACGTCACAGCGCATTGCATAGACCTTGAGGCATCCTTGTCAGTTAATAAAGCCTCTGCGCGGTGATTATTGTGCAAGTCTCTTGGTCTTCTGTTGGCAAATCGATTTTCCAGTATCCCAATATTAGATCCATTGCAGAGAAATACTCTGCTTCACCCAATTGATCTAGTGCATTATCAATTCATGGTAGTGGATATGGATCCTTCTTTGTAATCTTATTCAGCTTTTGATAATTAATCACCACCCAATTAAGGCCATCTTTCTTCTTCACATTAAGGATAGGGCTCGCCCAGGGACTCAATGACAGAACTAGAAGCCCATGCTTCAATAGCTTACTGATTTCTTCCTCCACTACTGCTTTGGCCACCTTCAACCGTCAAATCAGTCTCATTCTTATTGGTAAATTTTCCCCAGTGTCAACTTTGCAGATTACATTTCTTGTGCATCCCAAATCATAATCATCCTAAACAAATACTTCCCAATAGCTGTCAAATAATTCAAGTACCTCCTCCTGCTGTCTGTCCAGCAGGTCAGCGAGCTGCTCTTGATCACCCAAAAAAAGATACTTTTGGTCACCCCTTCCAGTAATCCCATTTCATTGAGGGTCCCAAAATCATGGAATTTTCTCAATTCAGCCGTTGGGACTAGATGAACAAATGTTATGATCTGATTCTTCTCAATTTTCACTAGTTTTTACTCAAATTTGACAGAACTTGAATTTCCCCATGGCTCAGCAAAATTATCCCAGGAGCCACCTAAGGCTCTACTCTGGACTTCTTCCAGGGGCTTCTGACTTCTCCATACAGCAGCTCAGGTATTTCTAATGTCAACACCATGTAGACTATGATCTATGATCCTGGCAGGATAGTTCTCAAACTTTTAATCCTCAACAAAATTTCCCAATTTTCCAGGATTTCTATCAGCATTTCTCATTGCTTCCAGCCAACTAATTGGTATCAAATTGGGATAATGCCCTCATCGTAGATCAGATTGATGAATCTATTACTCCTAGTCAGTGGAGCTTCCCCATCTTTTTGATAAACCAATGGTAACGTCTGACCCAATATGGGCAACATATTATCCTTGAAGTCACACTTAACTCCATATTTTGTAGAAACTCGTCCCAATCAGAATATCATTATTTTGGTTGGCCTAAACTATTGCTGGGGTGGATACCATTAAGGATCCAAATCAAAGTGGTAGAGCTCTATACGCTCCACAGGAGATGGTGGTATTCAGCCTGGCTGTCTCATATTTTTTCTTGTGTTCAAAATAGGGCAAGATCCTCATCTTATTAACCATCTTAGTCAAGACAATATTGATAGGCGCTCTGCTTTCAACTATCACCCGCACTTATACTCAATTTACTCATATATCTATATATGTACACTCAAAGTATTGTAAAATTGTATTTACTGAGTGTATAGCAACATTATTTGGTAAATCAAGGGTGTGAATTATCTATGCTGATAGATTAGGAAACAAATCCTTGATTTTGTTAAGGGGGATAGACAAATTTTCCTCATCTAACTTCACTTTTGTTAATTCTTCCCGATTATCCATAGCTCAAATCTTGTCCGCCAGTTGTCACGCATACAGCAAAGCAACTTCCTTAATTATTTTAGTGTTAATCCCCTTTGTTCCAGATCTGGTTACTGCGTTCACATCTAAATTGACCACTTGCTATAGTTGAATCTGCAAGTCATCATTGACAAATAGATCACTAATGTCAATATCTTATTTTTATATTAGGGAAAACAGGTTTTTTCGAAGCTCTAGACTTTTCCCCATCTAGGCTGTGTGCCCTTTTCCTGACTTCTGTGCAAGTTTAGACTCTTTTTCTTGGACCACATTTATCTGTTCCATAGACTTCTTGCAGTGAACAGCAAAATTTCCTCTTTCTCTCCACTGGTAACAGCGTTTTTTTATCAATCTGCTTGAAAACTTTGAGCTTATTTCCTGGCATGGTTCAATTATTGGACTCCTTAGCGCCCTTTGTCCCCTTCATAGGATTCAAATTTTGTACTGGATTTGGTTTGAAACTTCTGTCTGGAGCATTGAAGGTAGCTCCTAATATTTTCAAATGATCCACCATCTGTGAGGTGGTAATCTCCATTGTGAACATAGAAGGCAACATTTAATGTAAATTGCAATAGGGCTGAAGGGCCACTTGCAGAGCAATCCGTGCATCAAAACCATCCAGCACTTTTGCTCTGACCAAAATCTTCATTTTGGTAGAAACAATCAGCAAACTCGCTAAGGATTTATCCTTCTGAAATCAGATTCCCATGAATTCTTGCTTGCACTTCAACATGTGTGTGGGACTTCCTAATTCTTTTAAATGGCTGCCTTGGCCTCTGAGTATGACCAGCTGTCTCCCTCTATATGGGGTAACATTAGGTTCTGACAATTGTTATCTAAACAGTTCATCACCATCAAAGCCTTTTGATGATCTCCATAACCAAACATTGTCATGTTAAATGTAAAAACGCAGGAGCGTTATCCCAATGGAATGTAAGTAATTTCAGCATAGCTTTAATTTCCTCCAAAGTTTCTCTAGCCACCACTCTTGGTTTGGCTACTCACCTAACTTGAGGAGTAATTTTGGGAGTCATCTTCAAGATGGCTGTGAATGCGGGCAGCATATTTCATAAAATAGTCACCTTTCCAACTGGAGTTCTTGGGTTCCTCTCCTTGGCGTCAGTCTCTGCATAGAGCTCACATTCACATTTGTGAGTCTTCAACTCCTCAACTTGCTTAATCAGCTGCTCTATATCTGTGCTGAATGCCTGTAATCAAATGCAATCTAATTTATGTTCCGTTTCAAGAATACTTTTCTTAAACTAAAACTCCTTCCTTTTTCTTTATTGGCGTTACTTTTCCTAGTAACTCATTGCTGAAACTAGAAACATCTTTGACTCCTTGCACAATTTTGGTAACTCTCTCCTTAAAGGCAGCAAATTTTTAATGATCCACAGAATTCAAGGCGTTCTTGTTGACAGTTGCCAACTCTATCCAGAGTTTTCTTAACTCATCCTTATATGACATCTTGTCCTAGTATATCCTACTCAGCTATAACCCCTGTAGTGAGCAACAATTGTTAAAATTCTAGGGGCTTTGCTGGTCGTTCACAAATATTAACCCCTAAAATTGATAACTTTCACAGGTTCAGTTTTGTGCAATCCTTACGTTGTCTGATTATATATATGATATACAATTGATAATTAGTATGAAGACTATTCTCCATAGTTGATTAAGTCACTAGTTTTTGGTCAAACCTTTGACCATTATTCCTCCTCAAAATACTCTAGATGTCCTCAGTAGTGATTTATTCCCTTATCCGCTTAACTTGATCCATGCTCAGATCCTTGTTTATGGCCTTTCCTCTAGTGATGCAAAGTTTGAAGCAATTCCTATCTCAGCTCAGCTTATCTCTCATAGTCCTCAATCCTTACTCTTTACCCTTCTAAAGAATCCCCAATTAAAGAACACAGCAATAATTTCTTGAAAATAAATAGAACTAATAATGAATTCTGCTAATTAACTTCTTTTTATTAAGTAAATTCTCAGGAGAATTTATAGAAAGGATTTGGCGCCCAACCCTTGGTTAGTGCCTCAACAATGAAATGGCACCCATTCTCATTTAATTACCCTATGTCATCTCATCAGCGATGGTCTTCCCCATCCTGGTTAGGATTTCATCATTGGACATCCTCAAGACCTAAAATAGAAAGAGACAGAAAATGTGTCCCTAACATTTTCTACTCAATCCCAGTGAACCTACCATATTTGGCAAGCAAATGCTTAGGTAATGGGACTTATTACCCATTATAGAAGGTCACAAACTTTTGATTGATTTGTTAGTTGCAGGAGGCATCACTCGCCTCACAACTTGCTCCTTAAATTCTCAATTGGTGGTGATGATACCTGAACAATCTTAATCACATATGATAGTTACTCATTGATCAACTATCAGATGCCCCCCATTTAATAGGCAACTCTGCCTGATGAGATCTTAAGCATTCACTCACATTGATCCTCAACAGATCTGAACCAGGAGAATTACTTAAAATTCCCCAAACATTGTTAACCTGGAATTGGGATCAACTGATATTAAATTCACTTGCTATAGGTAATTATCCCCTAGTGACCCATGGTAATCTAGACGGCTGGAAATGTGGGCAAAAATACCAACAACATATTAAAGGACTGGCGCGCTTATGCATTCACAAGTAATGCCACTAAAAAGCTAAATTATAGTCTCTCCCATTGGATGTACAACCAATGGATGAATTAGTTTGTCAAAAACTATAATTTTGTAAGATTTCCACTTGAGCCCAGGTGCTCCTTTCATGGAGAATGATACCATCTCAAACCAAAAACCTTTTATGCATCTGACTCACCACTAATTTTTCTGTTTATTACAGTATCTAGGCATCAAATGATTGCTTCATCTGTGCTCAACTGATCTTACCCTTCATTTCTTCTTTCCATTTTATCATTATTCAAATAATTTTATTGGATTAATGAAGTTCATTTATATTTTCAGTTTCTCCTTATAGTATGCTAACCTTGCATTATAATTAAAATTCCAGTATTAGATTCTGTCTCCTAAATTTGTACTCATTTTGTAGTTACTATTGAACTATTTCTAACTGCTACCAAGCCTACTTCTGTAACATGTGGTGAGTTCTTATAGAACTTTAAGAATTAATGATTTAACCATATTTTCACAAAGTACCTATCATAAAGTAGTTAGTGTTAAATTCACTTAATGCCGCCACAATCAATAAAAAATTTTTATTGTATAACAGGATGATGTAACAGCTGATACCATTTTCTGAATGAAATAACAAATGGGTTGTTCAAGTCCACACTTCCCCTCAGAAACAGCATTACTCCAAGCACAAAATATAAAGTATCTTTTTTGACAAAAAACATTATTTAATCTAGGATGAAATTAAATGGTGCTATAATAAGGCTCATCTTATATTTCTATAAAGCCTGCTCCTCCTCCATCCCCATTTTGAAATGTGCATTCTCTGTAAGATAAGTAAGTATTAACGCTTATCCTAACAAATTCTTTAAAGACTATCTTCAGAAATTCACTATTCTAAAGAAACTTCATATTTCTTCCTTATTTTTGAGAGCCTTTAATTCTCCTAACGCTTATGACTCATATGGAGATATTGAGACTTCTTAGCAGAAACTATTTTCCTGAGAAAGACACATACTCTATATCAAACTTATAATAGGCTGTTTTAAATCTTATTGATGCTTTTATTGGTCTCCTATACCGCTTTTACATTCTTCTCATAATCTTGTTTCACTTTAAAATAACATGATGTTATCCATGATTGCACACACCAATTGCCTATCAAACCTCCAAAAACATATATAATCATACTCTGGGAAACTGAAACATCATTGTAAAGCCCAAGAGGCATAACACGGTATTCAGAAATTTACAATTTGCATTTGAATGCTGCATATTGCTGATTAAAAGTCTAAACTGGAATTTGAATAAAATGTTAACTAGATCTAATGTTGTAAACACCATACTTAACTTCACAGGAATAATTCCTTCCATTAGTTGCATTGGGGAAAGGTATCTGGATCCATTACAGCGTTAAGTTGGAAAAAACATGTGGCCTTCATAAACATCTGAATTATGCACCAGAAAATTTTGTGAGACTACTAGCATTTTTAGGGAACAATCAAGATGAGTTCCAACATCTCCTTCACATATACCTCCAATGCCTCTCTTTTTTTAGTACTAGATGGTCCCAAACCAAGGTCTGATGCCTCTCTTACATTGTCATTTATAGGATAGACTGGTCACGCCTTTGGAAACACTGAGACCACCTTTAAACTTGAAATCAGATTTTTAGGACCCCTTTAGTAAGAAAGGTGACTTCCCTTTTACCAAAATCAATGCAAAGCTCTCATACTTCTCTAATACCTTTAAAAGTGGTGCTGAGTTTATTACCTCATATTCTTCAAAGAAAACATTTTGACAATAATTTTCTATTCTGGTGAGTTTTGGCCTTGGGAAACAGCAACACCTTACATTTTTCATGCTGAACTAAGGGCTAACCCAAAGCTGCAACATATTCCAAGTATCACTGGGTGGGGTAAGTTAGAAACCACATGAAACTCTTCCTCTGATTCATTTAAATCTCTTCTCACCTAATCAATTCTGTATTTCTCAAACATAAGTCTTTTAATAAAATGATCTTCTATAGTCATATATTTATTTTTTAAAAGGCAATCCTTTCTTTTAGGCTAGTTAATATAAATAATGATTTTGGCCCCTATAATGACCATAGCTTTTACCTCACCCAACTTCTTTTCCTTCCCACCTACTTGAATATACCTAGTAACATTGATATAAATAAGTGAGGTAGATAGTTTATGTTGAGTCACTGGCTTTATAGATTTTTTAGGAGATAACAAAGAAATTATAATTCTTCTCTTTATGTTTAAGGTGTTGGTTTGTTGCCTCACCCAGTACAGCTGATTCTCATTCATTTTTTTGATGTGTTTTCAGATCTTCTAAATTAGATTTACATAGTCAAAACTTCTAGTTATATGTAATGGTTTTAATTGCGTCCATAAAATCCTCCTTGATTCTACTTAAATGGCATCTGAGTATCTTCTCATTGGGTTTACATTGATACTAACTGCTCTTATGCATGGAGCGCTAAATTAAATATCCTTTTACAGAGTTTTAAAAGATGAACAGCTTTCATTGTGGACAACAGATATGACTGTAGATTTTTGTCAAGATATATGAGGTAATTGGGAATTGGAGCTTTTACTGCTCTTCTTAAGGGATGGAACATATGGTTATCCTCCTTGTTAATTCTCAGCGTACCAGCTTGATTCCGCAGAGTTGGTTTACACAGGTTATTAGCCACTAAGCAACTAAATTAGATTATATGAAGATCGCTGAACCTAATAAAAACCCAATAAATGATATATGGAGCAATCGCCCTATTGACTCTTTATTAATCTTCTAATAATAGCAGACTTATCTGCAAAAACCTCTCCAAAGACCTCTTCCTCAATCTTTTGTTCAACACTTTAAATCTCAGTCTCCCAAGCTGAATGCATCCTCTGCTTGATAATCTATTCATTTTCCCTATTCTAGGAGTTTTCATATACCTCAAAATCTCGGCGTTTTTTCTTTGATTTGCCAAACAGCCAACACTTTGGTTGATTTGCTTTTATACATATATCTTTTCTGTCAATCTTGAGACTCGTCTCAACTTTAATTTTCAATCCACCGGAATGTATAGCATATCATCCAGTCATATCAGCTTCTTGACATTAACCCCCCCTTTGGCTGGATGATATGCGCATATTGCTTATATGCTCAAAGGAACTTCATTTGAACTTGGTTGCTAATCTGCCCCCACAGGTTCCTTAATGGTGTAGGCGTCCATGACAGTCTTCTTGATTATTTCAAATGGCCCAGCCCAGATGTTAGAGAGCTTGTTTTTCTGCCCAAATCTGTGTTGGTCATAGAATAAGACATGATCTCCTATGGTTAACAGCAGAGGTATACTCCATCTACTCTAATCAGCTTCCTTATCATTTTTCTTGGCCAAACTGGTGGATTAGGCTTTCATTTGTAGCTTGATCAGCATTTCTGTTAGATTTGTCAAATATTGCTGGGGTTCCACACCACCAGTGTCCTCTACACACGAGTAAAGCAGGGCAGGCAGAGCTGGATGTCAACCATACAGCAGTTGTAAAGGGCTCTTGCCAGTGGACGAATGATAGCTGATATTATATGCAAACACATCTGTAGTTAGGAGGGTACTCCACTCCAAGGGTTAATCCTTCACCAACTTATAGAGTATGTTCACTAAGGTTCTGTTGACCCATTCCACCATTTCATTTGATTCCATATGGTTGGGTGTAATCAAAACTCTGTGGATCGCCATCAACTCATTTAACTTGAGCAAAATGTGTGAAGCGAAATTGGTTCCATTGTCCAATAAAATGAACTGCAGGCAACCATGTTGCTGGATAATGCACTCCATATTAAAATTGGATGTAGTAATGCTCCCAAGTTTTTAATTGCCCTGGTCTCCACCCATTTGGTGAGGTGATCAATGGTCACTATCATATACTTAGATCAGTTGGCGCCAGTTGGCAGAGGTCCCACTACATCAAGAGAAACGGTGTGCCAGGCGAACTGGGGCTTAACCAGATGGTATGTGGTCTTCTTTTGGAATGGCTTTTCCACTTGACACTGATGGCAACAACTTACCATTTCCAGTACATCATAATGCATGCTCTCCCAATAGTAGTGGTGTTACAAAAAAGCTAACGTTTTCCACAATCCTCCATGTCCTACCGCCTGAGAGGCATCCATAATAATCGTGGGTCTAGCGGAAGGTTTAGGGAAACTCAGCGTCAAGTCTCCAATCTGCTTATATAGTTCCCCCTTGCATAGGAAAGTATCCTGCCTAAGCCTGTCTAGTACCTTGATCACTTGCGGTGGCTTGTCATGATATTTGTTCACCACCATCTTCTCATACATAATGTCAGCCAAATCCACCATGATAGCAACCATTGGTAATTGGTAAAGACAATACATTTTTATGTTTTGCTCTTGGACAGTGTACAATCTTGAAATCGTACACCTGGAGCTTCAGTGTCCAATGTGCGAGCCATCCTTCAGGTTCAAGAAATTTCTGCAGCCAGCACAAGGAAGCATGATCCATCACCTTTGAAATTTTACCCTCATGTAAATATACTCAAAACTTTTTGTAAACGTAAATCACCGCCAAGCACTCCTTCTCAGTCACAGTGTAGTTTAATTTGTGATAGTTCAAGCTTTGACTGCAAAACGTGACAGGGTGCTCCACGCCATCATTGTCCTTCTGGGATAATACTGCCCCTATAGTGGAGAGCAATGCATCCATTTGTACTATGAATTATTTTTTGAAGTTAAATTGAAAAATGGGTGCACTCACTAACGTGGTTTGTAACACATTGAAAGCATTTTGGCATCGTTATATCCAATTAAAAGAGGTATTTGTTAACAACTCAAAGAGCGGTGCCCTGATGTAACTGAAGTTAGGAATGAACCGTTGGTAGTACCTGACCATCCCTAGAAACACTTGAATATCCCATTTATTACCAGGGTAGGTCATCTTGCTTATCGCTTCAACATTTGCTGGATGCAGTTTAAGCCCTTTGAATCCACTACAAACCTGAGGTATTCTGATTGTTCTTTAAAAAAGTGACACTTCTGAGGCTTAATTTGGATATTAGCATTAGTGAGTTGGAAGAACACTTGTTACAGGTGGGCAAGATGCTCTGTAAAACGTTCTCAAGAACATATTGATATCAATGAGGTAACCTAAGATGCATGACACCTTCAATTCACCCTAAAATCATATCCATAGCATGCTGGAACGTTGCTGGGGCGTTGCACAAACCCTGTGGCATACATTTCAGCTGGAATAACCCCTTTGAAGTGATGATAGTACATTTTCCTGTTCCACCAATGGCAATTCAATCTGCCAGTACCTCAAGATCAAATCCATGGCAGAAAAATAATTCGCCCCTCCCAATTGATCCGACACATAATCAATCTGCAGAAGGGGGTAAGAATCCTTCTTTGTTACGCTACTGAGCTTCTGATAGTCAATAACCACCCTATTTGTCTCATCTTTTTTCTTTACAATGAGCATTGGCGATTCCCACAAACTGTTTGATGGCTTTAGCATCCCTTGTTCAATAAGTTTATCCACCTCATTGGAGACAACCTCTTCCACCACCTTTGAACGTCTAATAGACTCTGATCAAATGGGAGGGTGATCCCCCATATATATCCGATGTACCACCCCTTGGGCGCACCCCAAATCATGATCGTCATATGTGAAAATATCCCAGTATTTTTCAAATAAAGCTATCGCCTTACCATGCTGTTCCACTGACAATCCAGTTAGCGCCTCCAGTGGATTCTCTGTCGTTATGCCAAAAGATAAATTTGACATTAGTCTGAGGTCTTTATCACGATACAAAATCATGGATATGGCAAACCTCCTCTATAGGAGCTAATTGTAGATAAGCCACCACTTGGTGCTGCTGGATTGTTATCATATCCTTCTGTAAATTCGCTAGAAGTACCTTCACCTCCCCATTCCCAGGTAGCAGTAGCCCTGGAGCCACATGTGTTTCAAGCCGTTATTGCTGGTGAGGCCCCATAAATTTCCTGTATAGCCCTTTAGGAATGTCAATTCTAAGCTCAGTTCCACTATGCACTGGTGTCCATACAGTAGGCTCAAAGCGCTCACTGCACAGAACGGAATCCCTTTATACTCAGAGATCTGGTTGGGAAGGGATCTGGTTCTCCACTTTATTTGCCAATATCAGACAGGAATCACCCTGTCACTGTATGCCAGATTGATTTGACCGGAGCGTAACAGGTCTGTTGGGATTCTGCTAGAGGTAAGTAAATGGAAATCTGTTGTCCCAAAATATTAAGGGTTTCCTCCACCATATCTAGAACAGCTCTAAATTTTCTCATGAATGCCGCACTGATTAACATATCGTAGTTATTGTTTGGTAGATCCACCGCTGGAGCGGAAGCCCTAATTGACCCAAATTTCAAAGGCAACGCGCTATATGCCCCTTCAGACACAGTACTCTGTGTCCCCATGGTCCTGTATACTACTCTGTGGTCCACATCCAGCTTCAACGGAAGATTAGCCACCAGCCTGGTATAGATTATATTTACTGGGCCCTTAGTGTCTAAGATAGCGCGGATTTTTATGTTCTGAACGAAAATGTCACAGTAAGTTCACTCCAAATAAAAAGAACCATCAGTGTTTATCATGTGGATATCCAAAGGCTTTTTGTTACTCAGAAATGAGTATATGCCCATACCAACATGAGGATACTCCATAGCGATTTTCTCAACTGGAATAGCTACATTGACCCCTACTAGAGAGGCAACGTCCATGGAGGTATCCACGTTGCTTATGCCAGTTTGTTCCAGGATCTGCCATGCATATGTCTTCTGCACATCCTGGCGGAACTCAGAGCTTGGGGATGAATAATCACTCTCTGGAATGGAAGCTGTGGTATCCAATGGAAGCTGTTGGTATAGCAGGTCATCCGGCTGAGTTTCTGAGTCCTACGAAAAGATATATTATTTGAGAAATGTTGGGGACAATTGAATTGGACTTAGCAGAGGTAGAGAGTCCCATCTCTACTCTGATCGAGCTTTTCCCTGCTTGATCTTCCTAGATGGCATTGCATACACCTGCGGTTTGCTAGGGCAATTTCCCGCATAATGCCCTCTTTGTCCACACTGGAAGCAAGCATTTGTAAAGGGTTCACGTCTATAACTTGCAGTGGAAGGACCAGTTCAAAGATTAATGGTATTATTCGAAGGTCGGGGATTAATTGGTGGAGCATACATAGGATGAAAAGGATCCATTGATATATATGATGGAGGAATATGTTCCAACAGTTTATAGCTTGGTCGCTGTGGCTCATATCTCAAGGGGTATGCTGCGGTGACAGAAGGGGTCTTTTGCTCTACATTGGGGATGCTGAACGTGGTAGAGAGATGACATAAGGTGTTCACAATTCAAATAGTCCCGCATCTTCATCCAAAACGTGAGACACAGTGCTATGTAATTCCTGATATGGTTTGATGGCCACCATTGTCACTATACTGAGAAACTCGGTGAATAAAATGTTGGCTCTGATTAACACATGCACTTCCACCAAGAATCGTTCAGCAAATTCTAACAAGGACTCATTTTGGTGGAACTGTACAGTCAGGAAGTTGACCTTTTGTTGGGCCATCTTGGCCGCGCCCCCAAACAGCCAGAGAACAGTTGCTTTCACTTCTTTGTAAGATACTGAGCTATTTAGAAGGTAGCAGGTGACTTGATTGGCGCTCTCCATGTCCAAAGTGGACAGCAACAGTTTCTCTTTCTGCCATTTAGAAGCCTCTTCCATAGTGAATTTGAATTGCTTAAAGTAGCCATGCATATTCCCATCATGACTAAAGGCAGTAATTTCTCAATTCAAACAGCTTCGCCTTGCTATGAGCTCCAGCCATGAGGAGCAGCCAAATTGGGTTCTGAATGACTAGGTGAAACATCACCTTGTGAGCTATCATAGGGATGGGCAGATGTAATTGAATCCGCTGAAATGGACTCAGAAGAAGTATTGTTGCGCGGAGGGTCTGCCATGACCCCTGAGGGATACTCATTGGCCGATCCATAGCGTTCCTCCCCCAAATCACCACTAACTGCACCACTTCCCCTGGCTCCAGCATGCTCAGCAAAGTGTTCATTGATTATCTGTTCTGTTTTAACCAAATAGCACCTACACCGTCCATCCTGAAATTTCTGTTACAGTGTCTCATATTGATTTTTCAACTCATGACAGAATTTCCTTTCAGAGTCCAGTTTCTGCTCCACTGCCTGTAGTTGTAATAGGACGTTCTTCACTGTGTTCTTCATTCTTTCATGCTGGCTGCTAGTGTCACACGCTTGTTGATTATAATTGTCTACTTAGTTAATGAGGATGGCTTATTCTCACACTAATTCCTCGTTGGCCCATCAGAGGGTATCCAGTTGTACTTGCATATACACGTACTCTTCTGTATCAATGAACGGAAGAGTAATGGCTTGACTTCGCTCAGCCTGGCTAATTATTTTCAATTGTGTAACCCAGAGTACTAACTGGAGATATTTGGGGGATGTCAACAAGGGAATGAGCGCATTATCCGCCATCCACTGATTACTCCACTCCATGCAAAGTTGGCTAAATTCAGCTGCTATGGAACTGCATGATCTAATACTTGCCGTTCTGTCAGCGTAACCCTTCCCCTAATCTGAGCTATTGTGGCTTCAAGTGCTTCCACCCATTCTGCCAGGTCCGTCATAAAGTGCTCAGTATTTCTTCCCAATGTAGTTACGTCCTGAATCCATTCTGCCAATAGACCATGCTGATCCAACAATTTCCCCTATCACTCAAGGTAACTCTAGATTCAACTGTGGCACCAAAACGTCCAACTGATGGTGATATCCCCACCACGGTGGTCCACTGTACCAACACCCCCTGCATCTTCAAAAAATAGCGATCAAGGCAGTCAAGAAGAAGGTGAGTATTGTTCTAATGGGCTTGAACAAACCACATTACATCCCCAATTTCAATATTGTGGCAAACCAGCACACGCAGTAACTGATGGATAGATGGCTGCACATAGGTGACTAAATACTCTTTAGTTCTGTGGGTACTAAGCTGACAAGACAACCCCATGGTAGTCTCATCCAGATAGGACATATACAATGCATAGGGGGTTTCTTGGTCCTGTTGATTGTATAAAAAACTTAAAGCATGCTCCCCTGCCTCTTCTTCATAGAGTTGATACCCCCACAGAAGCCATTCCATAATGCCACGCAGCTGCTGAGGGGTCACATTCATAGAACGCCCTTGTTGATCTGCCATCAATTCAGGACAAGTTTCTAGTTGCAAAGTGACCATAGCATCTTCATCACCAAGCTCTGTTACTGTAGAAAAACTGATTTGTCATTGGATGCTTCCCACGCTTCCTCAGCATATTGCGCGTGGAATCCAATCAAGATTTGCCATAGCAAGTGAGGGCTTACCATTTTGCCCTAGCGCCAATAAAATATAGTTGATTAGTGACCCCCATGTAGTGAGCTCCTTTGTTAATTCTCAGTGTACCAGCTTAATTCCCCCGAGTTGGTTTACACAGGGTATTAGCCACTGAGCAACCAAATTAGATGATATGAAGATCGCTAAATCTAATTAAAAATCAATAAATGATATATGGAGCAATAGCCCTATTGACACTTTATTAACCTTCTAATAATAGCAGACTTATCTGCAAAAACCTCTCCAAAGACCTCTTCCTCAATATTTTGGTCAAATCTTTTTATCTCAATCTCCCAAGCTGAATGCATCCTCTGCTTGGTAATCTCCTAATTGTTTTCCCTTTTCTATAAGTTTTTATCTATCTTGAAATCTTGGCATAATTTCCATTGTTTTATCAAATGGTCGACACTTCAATCAATTTGCTTTTCATATATATATCTTTTCTGTCAATCTTGAGACTTGTCTCAACTCCAATTTCTGATCCGCCATAATGTATAGCATATTGTCCAGTCATATCAGCTTCTTGACACTCCTCTACTGTACCTTTTTTTATTACCACATTAATAGAGCTGACCACTAGACATAAAAAGCTTTATTTAGAAAAGCCATTCAATTTAAGTTAACTATGGTACTCTTCTACTGATATTGGTAAGAATATCTGCTTTTTTAGAAGCTTAAAAATTCTATGTGACTTCTGGGTGGGAAGGGCAACCAAAGCCTGGCTAATCTGCATGGTAAACAAAAAAATCCATCTTCTGCCACCTTAGTCAACTAACCTTGGAATTGATCCTAGGCTAAAACCTTATAAATCAATTTTAGTTCCTCTTTCTTCAATAATGACAAGTTTGCCTAACAAATTTAACAGAAAGAAAACTTTTCTCTAGGTCTGGTAATTAATTCTGATATCTGTTACATTATGAAGCAGAAAACTGCCAAATTTTATCCTCAATGATGTTGCAGTATGATGGTACCATGATGAACACATCTTATATCTTGTTTCATATTTTCTCTACAACACAATGACAAAAATTTATTTTAGTTATGTCTAATGTAATGGATTAGCCCAGGAAAGGAGCCACTAAGGAGTTTGATAAAAAGAGCCAAATCTGGGACCATAACGCCAACCCAGCTCCAAATATATCCCCTTTGGTTTGCATGATACAAGCTTTTGAGAGATACAATATTTAGAGAATTTTTGTGAGTAATTTACCATACAGAATCATACCTGACAATGTGATAGAGTGAAGAGGGTGGCAATTTTCTTTCTGGACATACTATCTGAACTAATATATGCTTAAAGGCCCCAATCATGGTTGTTGCCAGCTCACAATATTTAAAAAACTTTTATAATTTATATCTATATTTATGTTCTTAGTTTATTTAGAATTTACAGACATGTTGAAGATAAAAACTAAGGAAATTAGTCCATAACGCTTTTTTAAGCAATCATTGCTCACCTTGAATTTTATTTTTGATCCCTTTGCTTGATGCTGTCAAAAATACCATATTTTTTATTTCCCATCATCTGAAATCCAGTTTAAAAATCTGCTTGTCAGTGATCTGCCACTGAACCCACAATTTGTCAATTTTATGACAAGAGTTAATCAGGTATCGGAGTTGTTGACATTTAAACTAGGCTATTTATTATTGAACCCTGCATTATTGTCCACTTACATGCTGTCTTGTCACACCAGATACTTAATCTCATTAAGAATTAGCGCATTGTGACTCCAGTTAGAGCCATAAATGTCAAAACTATATATAATAAACTATCTGAAATTTTGTTTAATTATCTGATAGATGTTTAAAATCATTAAATTAGTGCTATGCACTTTGATATAAAATTGTCTTTTAAAAGATATGCAACTAGCTGCAATAAATGGTAAAACTTTCTACTTTTGCAAATACCAGTATCAGTATAATTTTGATGTAGTTATATCTGGTCTGTAAATATAAGTTTTTTGGCTTGGTCCATTTATCATTAACATAAACACTTGAATAATATAATGGATAAAATTTTTTTAGATAAACTTTCATAAACATTCTTAAGTATATATGATTTTAAGTTTTAAGTTTTTGTTAGATATTACAGATTGAGATGATTGCTTTAGGACAGAGGAAGATGAGGAGACAGGATAATCAATAACAGAACCCTTCAAACTGATAAGGATTGTCATAATGCCTATCCAACCATGGTGGAGAAGGAGGGGAGGTCAGGCATTTACTCATCCACCAAATTCTTGCAGAACATGTGAGTCATGGAAGAGAGCAGTAGAGAATGGGTGCTAATATGGTGGAGTTTGAGCTTGTTGTATGTCAGTTTTTCAGTTAAATGAATGGTGAAAAACATTACATGTGAAAAATTTGGCAAAATTGTGATCCACCTGGATGTGAACATTAAGGAGGGATGTAAACTAAGAGAGACTAAAATGTGTTACCCTTGATTTTTGAATTAAATTTCACTATTGTTACAATGTAGTGGACAACTAGGTCCCCTTGGTTTGGAACACAATGATTTTTCACTTGGCAACAGTGGGGAATTCACTTACATAAGCTTTCAGGGACATGCTGTTATCTAGTAAATCTGGAGATTTTGTGATTATCTTATAGAATGATCATTTGGGAGAGGCCATTACTGTCATTGCAAGATGTTGGTTGCTTTTGTATGGGGCAGCAAATGGAACAGGTGCACAATGGTGAGATGGGATTTCATATCAATTTTTAACTGACTTTGAAAAAGAAGAAGGTTACAATTTGACCTGTATGTATGTTATTTTTCTTTTTTTTTCTATGTTTGTTCATGCATAACTCTGAAAATACTGGAACAATTTGGATGAACATCTTCTCCAAAAATAGAGGATGCTCCAACTTGAGTCCCATTTTACTTTTGTAAGTATTGGGCAAGTATCTGCTCATTAAATTGGTAAATATATCAAAATGGGCTTGGAAGCAATGGGTACTTGTGGGACTAATACAGCTCCGGATAAAATTTTTCTGGCATCAGTGAAGCAATAGCTTCATTGCACATTTGATATATCCTATGGCTGGGGGGTATGTTCAAAATAAGTCAGTATGAGCTCATAGCAGAAAGAGCTTAAATCATTATAGATGGCTACCATTTTTGCATAATTTGACCTATAAACTTATCTAAATATGATAGATGAATTATTTTAGATAACAATCAATAAAATTACATAGATTGACTGATAAAAGCAACCAAATCTAATAAATGAATTACTGTAGATGGTGATCAGTAAATTTAGTATAATTTGACCAATAAAATCAACTAAATTTAATAAAATGAATTATTAGTATATTTGTTTATAAGATACTATATAATAGATATACAATAAGTTTTAGTTTTATAGAGAAATAGTAAGGGGGCAAAAACAATATATAGAGATAGTAATATTCAATAAAAGCACATCAATGAATCCCCCCTCATGTGGGACCATCTAGTACTAAAAAAATATTCAATAAAAGTAGGAAAAAGAGCCACTTTTAAATATGCACTAATTTTTTGAGGGGAAAAGAGCTGGGGGTAAAGTTTTTTGGAAAAAAGAACCTTCTCAAAAATAAAAAATTCTGGGAAAAAAAGAACCTTCTTGAAAAAAAATTGGGAAAAAAAAATCTCTTTTAAAAAAGCTCTAAAAAGTATGAAATAATTGAGAAATTAAGCCTACTCAATAAAACCCTTTTTTGAAGTTGGCGCCATATTTAAACAAACTTATAATAGGTATTTATAATTTATATACTCAGTAATATTCATCCTAAGTTGCTTATAGTTTACACTTGGACCCAATCCAGACAAAAGATATAATTTTGTATTTATGAGCAAAATTCTATAATTCAGTTAAAATATGGCGCTGACTTAAAGAAGGGTTTTATTGAGTAGGCTTAATTTCTCAATTATTTCATACTTTTTAGAGCTTTTTTTAAAGGAGGTTCTTTCTTTCCAAAAAAAAAATTTTGTTTAAAAATTGGCCAAAATCATTAAGTTTAGCTAAATTGGGAACAAATTCACATGATTTGGTCACCTAATTTAAATATTCCCATTAGTTTTAATCAACCCAAATTGGGGCATCTGCATATAGGTTGGATTGAGCAGGTGATTGGGCCTAATAATTGGTGTTTCACGTGGTTTTCCAGGCGCCATCCTAATTGGCTGGAGCAGGAGATTGCTAAAGGGGTGAGGCAAATTAGTTAGAATTCACTTGCTGAGAGGGAGTCTATTTGGATGACATTCCTTCAGATGCGCCCACAGTTTTTAGGGTAAAGGGGGTGATAATTTATCCCCATGAAGCAAAATTTACTATTTTGGCAGTGAATTGGTCTCTGTACTAGTGGCCTGGAATAGCTACAGCAGTGGAATAAGCGGAGCACTTGCGCCTTAAGTGGTCCAGCCCAAATCATGCTGGGCATACCACCAACACCCACCTTATATGTACATCCCAGGAGGGATGGTTGGATGCTGTCAGGGACTGGTACTACTTTATCCCAGTTTGAGATAGCACGCCATGAACTTGCTAATCCTAAGCTAATGGTCCAGTATAACAAAGGGGCAGTGCGCACCATATAGAGTATAGAAAGGGCAATTGATCAGTTTAATCCTAAAGAAAAAAGGACTTCTTCAATCAATCCTATTCCCGTTAAAACCAGTACACCAGTTATATTTGGACGTGGAAGTAATGAAAGAGGAATTTGTTCAAATATAGGTGTTTCTGCACTCATGGATATAGGATTTCCAGAATTGCAGGTAAGAACTGTACAAATTGGTGCAAGCCTTATAAAATATATGGGTTTACTGTATAGCTTGTTTACTATACAATGTATTGAACTTGTATAAGAAAATAAGTGCTTAAAGGAATTAACATGTATAATGTTTATTGACTGCAAAGATTAACCATATGAATGACCTAGTTTTATATCCCATCCAACTTCCTGGACTTAACTAATGTAAGTAGATTGTCTAAAACTCTCCTGTTCCCAGCGTGGTATTGCACAATGCACAAAGCAAACGCCAGGGAATAAGCTATTAGTGTGAGAGTTATTAGAGCCCAGTAGAGGGTGTTGGAGCAATAACAACTTAGGCAGAGAATTGCGAGTTTTATAATAATTAAACCCGCCAAAAGTGACGCGGTGCACAACAAGAAAGGGGGTAAGCGACCCAGGTTGAAATGAACCTGGGTGAACCAACTTTGCACTAGGGGATAGCTTGAGTGTATTGGAAATGGTAAGGTTAATGGAGCGCGGGACCTCCAAAAAGAGGTTTGCGCATAGGAGCATTCATAATATCATAAAATAAAACGTAAAAATTGGGAAATTTGTTTATTAGGAAGTCAACCAACAAGAAACGTTGGTCAGGGAAAACATAAATAAACTTTGACGGGGGAATAAGGGGTTTGCTGAAGTGGGCCCAAGCACTGACCCACCAATAGGCACACACTACCATCCAGATTGGTAGAATATGCCAAAACTGACTTCACTCATATAATTGATTGAAGTTGGATTGACCCAAACGTGTGATTTCATAAATGGAATAGGTTTCAAAACCCCATTCCTTGACTAACTGAACTGAACCATCTACATTTATTATGTAAACCGTTCATTTCAATGCCTGGGCCAACGTAAGGGGCTGGGTATTTGGCACCTCACTAGTACCAACCTGGGCATATTTAGCTTGTACCCAGCGTTAGTCTAGCGTGTGCCTGAGGTCACGGAGGGCCTGAAGCTTCACCTTCTGGGCCTCCTGGCACCCAGCCTTATCCTTGGGGTTGGTCCTCACTATGATGTCATCTACACATGACATCACTCTCTCCTCCTGATGGGGCTCAACCCCCCTCCAGGGGCTTGTGCAAAGGAAAGTTCTTGTGGGCAGGGGCCAACTTCATGGCAACAATGGTCAGTTTGGGTTGAGATCCAGCAGCCTGGGGGAAACGCTTGTGGAAGGCTTCAATCAGATCTTGGGCATGCACACAGTCGCATGCTGGAACCCAACTGTTCTCTGCAGCGTCAAAGCCTTTCCAGGATACCAGGTACTCCAGTCTTCTTTTAACGTGGCGGGAGGCAACTATTTCTTCCACCTCCCACTCTGGCGCCTCATCCACAAGATAGGCCTCAGGAGTCTCTTGTGGGGGCCCTCAAACAATGTCAATTTTCTCTCATGAAACACAGAGAAGATCCAGAATGAGGGGGATGATCTAGCTGGTATGAGGCATGGCCCACCTTTCTAACAATGCGGTAAGGGCCAATCCTCTTTCGTCCCAGCTTCTTGCATGGCTGCTCAATGGGGATGTTGCAAGCATCAAGCATCACAAGATCCCCTTCCTTATACACTGGACCCACTTGGCGCTTTCCATCAGCATTCTCCTTATAAACTTGCATTGCCGCCTCCAAACTTGTGGAAACCCCCAGGTGGACCTTCTTGATAGTCTTGGCAAAGTCCACCACCGCTTCAACCTTAGAACCACAGCGGGCTCCATATTAAAGGTGGGGTTAAAGCCATGTTTGGCGAAAAAAAGGGAACAACTGATAGACAAATGCAAAGTGTTGTTGTAACTGAATTGGGCCATAGAAAGGTGAGAAGCCCAATTTGAATGATCCGCGGCAGTGTAACACCGCAAGAACTGCTCCAAGCACTGGTTCACTCGTTCAGTCTGCCCATCTGATTGATGGTGATAGGCAGTCAAATGGCAGGGGCAAATCTGAAGAGTCTTACACAACTTTTCCCAAAAGATGGAGGCAAATTGGGGTCCCCTGGTCACTGATAATCTCTTGGGGAACCCCATGGAGCGCAAACACATGTGTGATAAAGAGCCTGGTATCTCAGCCGCAGTTATTGTAGTTTTGCAAGAAATGAAGTGGATGAACTTCATATAACATACCACCACCACCATGACGGCATCATAACCATCAGAGACAGGTAGTTCCACAATGAAATCCATCAAGAGGAAAGTCCAGGGCCCTTCAGCTTTCTGGACTGGTACCAACAACCCCGCTAAATGTTGACAATTTGGCTTCATTTGGTTGCAGATCAAATACTCATTACAATATTGCCCTATCTGAGCAGGCAAGCCTTTCCAATTGTACATGCATCATATTAACTCCAACATCTTTGCTTTACCAGGATGACCAACGGTGAGTCCATCATGATGGTCCTGGATGATTTCCAGGCAAAGTGGGCCAGCAGGAACCCATAGGCGCCCCTGAAACCACATCATCTCATCCTTTGCATGATAGCCCCTGGAGAGATCCTCTTGGTCCAAAACGCTCTTAGCAAGTATCATAGTATATTCAGCTGCTAGTGGCTGAGAAAGTACTACCTTTCTGAACATACTATATTCCTCCACATTTTCCAGAGGGGCAAGCGCTAGCCCGCTGGCTGGGGGAGAGGGAAGTTAGGACACTGTTATATTTGGCGAAATCATCAACTGTGTGTTATAAACTTCTACCTCCTTGGGATCAGGCGCTAAAGCAGGGTTGTGGCTCAAAGCATCCGCCAAACCATTATCCTTGCCTTTAGTGAACTCAACAGTGAATGCAAATTGGGCAAGGGTCTCATGTCAATGGGTCTGCCGTGGGGTTAGGACATGAGTAGCGCGGTAGTACAGCAAGGTATGGTGGTCTGTACATACCCAGAAAGGTTGGGATGAACCATGCAAGTGGTGATGCCAATAAGTCAGCGCCTCCACCACTGCCAGTAACTCTTTATCATAAACGGCATAGTTTAACTCTGGCAAAGACATTTTTTCTAAAAAATATCCCACTGGATTCTCTATCCCATCTTTGCCTACTTGTAACAAGGCAGCCGCTATGGCAAAGTTGGAGGCATCCATAGACACAATGAACTCTTTGGAAGGGTCAATATGGCGAAGGACAGACGTGGACAACAGGGTGCACTTCACTGCTTGAAAGCATCCTCCAAAACAGAGGACCACTGAAGCACCTTTTCACTGCTAGCCTTATAATGGAGTGCCACCTCAGAAAGATTGGGTGTGGACTTCTTGAGAAATGTACATGTCCCAAATAAGCTCCTTAATTCCTTGACTGAGGTGGGGGTGGGCCACTCACAACTAGCCTTCTCCTTGTCTAGAGTTATCATGTGTCCTTGGTCAAACACAACGTTTCCCAGAAAAGTGACCTGTGTATTGAAGGTTCACACTTGGTAGTCTTCAGCGTAAGGCTGGCTGCCATAAACCTCTCCACCACTTGCCAAAGGTGTGCTGCATGGGACTCTTTATCAGGGGAAAACACCAGGATATCATTCATGTAGGCAACCGCGCATGCCCCTAACAAGTCCCCAACGCTGCATGAATGCGGCGTTAAAAGATAGCAGCGGCATTCTTAAGCCCAAAGGGCACGACCCAAAACTGGAAGATTCCTTTTCTGGTGCAGAATGCGGTTAACCACTCCTGGCCCTTCTTGATCCAGATCTGATTGAATGCATTGAGGCAATCCAACTTGGAGAAGACTTTAGCCTTCTCCACATAGCGCGATCTGAGAGTCCAAAGGGATGGGATGTAGATATGGTACAGTGACGTTGTTAAGGTTCCCATAGTCTACACATGGGCGCAGAGTACCATCAGACTTCTCAACAAAGATAAGTGGAGAGCATACAGGGGAGGTACGCTGAAAAATTTCACCTTTAGCTAGCTGTTCCATTACCCACACATCCAACGCCTCTTCCTTCCAGACAGTCATTGGGTAAATGAGGAAAGATATATGCACCAGATCCACAGTGAGCTTGAAGTCACATTCAAACTCAGAGTGCTCAGGGAGTGCATTAGCGGATGCTGCATCAAAAGAAGATTTTATAAACCCACCAAACAAGAAGGTAGTGGAACTACCATAGTGGGCTTCACAATAGAGGCAAGGCTAAGGGTGTGAAGGTGGGGCTAGTGGGGCAAGTCACCCTGAGCGTCAGTCTCAGACAAAGGAACAACTAGTGTGCATCCATTTTTTACTGTCAAGGATAGGGTATTCTCTTTCAAGTTGGTTCTAACGTCAATTTTCGCCACCACTCCACACCCAAAATGATAGAGTATAAGAGGTTTTTGATATCTTGAAAGTTCTCCAACAAGTGGTACTTGCAAACCTGATAGTCCACTGTCCCAATGATCTTCAGAGTGGGAATACCTTGGGATGCCCCTCCCCTAACCATACCACCTGGCAGGTAACTCAGCTCAAGATATTCAGCTAGGCACTGGTCCATAAAGTTTTCAGTGGCGCTAGTATCCACCAGAATAGTGGTGCTGAGTTTCCCTGAAGGGGAGGAAAGGATAGCAGTCATTAGAAAATATCCAAAATGATCTTTATTTAAAGCCAGAAAAGGCTGGTAAATCACCACCCAACTCAATCTCTGGAATTAACATGTCCCCCTGGTATGATTTGGAATTGAAGAAAGGAGAGGGATACTTGGCCACTCTTACTACTGAGGCCACATATCACACCATATCTTCAGCAGGGGCATATACATTTTCATATTGTAGGCGCAATTCCTTTTCAACTTCCTGAGTGCTGCAAATCATGAAAGAGGTCAAACGGGAATTTTTTTGGGGTGATTCCATACACAGGAATAGGTTACATATCTGAGCCATGAGAGAGCAAATATGGTTCAGAGTTATATATCAGGTTTTTGTTATAAAACGCGTTTTTAGATGTGAATGACCCTATTCCCATAACAGCAAAGAAATGCCCAACGTTATCCAAGGCCAACACCCCCAGGCCCATCTGCACCAATTCCACCAGAATCATCTGAAAGCGCTGGCGAAGTAAAACTCATTTATTCAATTTGAAATTGATAATTTCAGTGGAAAGTAGGGAATCACAACTTTCAGACCTCAAAGCATCTGTATCCACCAGGTACAAGCATGAAGGGTGGATACTTTCCAGTTGGAGGCAACCATAATAATGCTGAGTTGCTCCAGCCTTCAGGAAAAGAGGAAAAAGTGGTGCAGCTAACAACAGCTGAAGCCCACAGCCAGCGCCCACCATTTCCACTTGGAAAAAGTTCCACACAGAAAAAGATTTGTGCACATAAATTTAAGAGGTTAGTCAACTAATGTAAGGAGAGTGTCTATGACTCTCCTGTTCTCAGCGTGGTAGTGCACGGTGCACAAAGCCAACGCCAGGGAACAAGCCACTAGTGTGAAAGTTATTAGAGCCCAGAAGAGGGTGTTGGAGCAATAACAACTTAGGCAGAGAAGTGTGAGTTTTATATTAACTAACCTGCCAAAAGTGATGTGGTGCATAACAAGAAAGGGGTAAGCAACCCAGGTTGGAGAGAACCTGGGTGAACCAACTTTGCACTAGGGGATAGCTTGAGTGTATTGGAAATGGTAAGGTTAATGGAGCGCGGGACCTCCTCAAAGAGGTTTGTGCACAGGAGCATTCATAATATCATAAAATAAAACTTAAAAATGGGAAAATTGTTTATTAGAAAGTCAACCAACAAGGAACATTGGCTGTGGAAAACATAATTAAACTTTGATGGGGGAATAAGGGGTTTTCTGAAGTGGGCTCAAGCACTGACCCACCAATAGGCACAAACTACCATCCAGATTGGTAGAATATGCCAAAACTGACTTCACTCATATAATTGATTGAAGTTGGATTGACCCAAACGTGTGATTTTATAAATGAATAGGTTTCAATACCCCATTCCTTGATCAACTGAACTGAACCATCTGCATTCATTACATAAACCATTTGTTTCAACGCCTGGGCTGACATAAGGGGCTGGGCATTTGGCACCTCACTAGTACCAACCTGGGCATATTTAGCTTGTACCCAGCGTTAGTCTAGCATGTGCCTGAGGTCAGGGAGGGCCTGAAGCTTCACCTTCTGGGCCTCCTGGTGCCCAGCCTTATTCTTGGGGTTAGTCCCCACTATGATGCATCTACACATGACAACTAAGCTTTATTGATTTTTAAATGGAGCATTATACTTCTTTTGAGCTTATGGGATTATACCTTGCATATAATTTTGAAAGCAGTGGGAATCAGCTCAGCCTTATTGTAAATTCATTTTGTTGTGATTGATTGACTCAATATCATTGCAATTAGGGTAATTTAAGTGATTAATTGAACAAACTCCATTACAATAATGGTTTATATACAATTAATTGATCTAACTTCAGTACAAATCCACTTGATCTGTTGAATAATATCTGAAATCTCAGGAATGCCACTTTTGTCAGGCTTTACCTTGACAGATGTGGACTGTAAATCAGCTTGAGGAGTAATTTTGAGGGGGTTTATTATTATATGGGCAATTAAAAAGTGCAAAGCCCTGCCAGGCGATTGGCCTTATTTGGGACTATAAACTGCAAAATGGGATCTGAGCCATATGTACTAGACCTTCCAGGAGCTCCTGGAAAAGCATGTCATAGGAATGTGAGTGGGAAGGCCCATGAGCTGGACCATGAGGGTCAAGTCTCTAGGCAAATAAGTGCATGTGGTGAGTATCAATATTTATATATACTAGTAGAACCCTTGCTGCTATTGCAGCGTTGGCTTTGCAGGACAAGTCAAGGACAAAACACCCCTTAAATGGTTGGAATTTGATTAAGACAGCAGGAGTTATTACCACCTGGACCAAAATTGATGATTGCTGCATCATTTTATGGGAAGAGGGTCCTATCTTTGACTCAAAGACCAAATTGCATAGTGCTCTGTGGAAGCACCAGAGGCTGAAAGGCACCACCTGGGAGTGTGCAAAATGGTGGGCTAGGTCCTGAGGTGGGATTAAGTGACTGAATGGGATAAGAGGGCTAGCAGAGCCATCCCAGTCACACTTTGAGGGCAACTAAAAACACTTGGAGGCAGCACACCACCACCTATTGTAGGGGGAGTGAGTATCAAACTTGTTGACATTAATTGGGTGGAGCATCATGATGTAGAGTGTTAATTTTTATAAATATACAGTTTTCCCCCAAAAAGTGGTCAAAGTAAAAGCACTAAAGCTCAAAGCCATTATTTTCTAAATTATTTTAGTAAGATAATTAGATAAACTTGGTAAACTTTTAGTACATACTATTAAAATCTCACTTCCCTTGTAAACTTGCCAGATAAAAAAAACTTTTAATGAATTCTTAGATAAAATCATGATTTTCTTAAATATTTTTAATTTTGATTATGTTTTGCTGCTAAACTATTAAAGTTGACCTTTTTACTCATATCAACTTGTTTAGTGGATATCAATGTATATAAAATTTAAATTACCTGTGTGGTGAGCTACTTAGGATAATCATTCTAACCCTACAATAAGAACGTTATTGGCACATTACATCTATTTGATAGGATAGTCTTGTAAGATATCACTTAGTTTATATATAATATGCATGTTCAGCATTAAAAGTTTTCCATCTTCAGAATTTCAGAGATTTTGTCTAATTCTTCCTATGAGGGTTGACCTTGCTTTATAGTACCAGAAAGCCTAGAAACTTATTTAATGATAATAACCAAATTCTTATATCAATAATATGCTAGTACTAAAAAATTACTATATATAAATTAGTAATAAGATCTACTTCTAACTTATAACTCATCAGCTAAAACACTAGGTGCAAAAGATTGTAGACTACTTATAAGACAACCTTCTTTACTTTCATATTAAATTGACTTGGGTTAAAAACGTTAATACAAAATTATTCCTATGCTTAGAATTTATTGCAAATATAATATCAAAATTATATTATCATACCCTAAACTGCCTTTATTTACTACTATATGCACTTAAAAGTTATGTTACTATATAAAGCAACTTTTTACTCTATATTTTTTATAAAATAATCTGAGTACTAAAAGGATCAGATTTTACAGTAATTAGGTCAAACTTACTAGAACACAATCCTGATAAGGTCATTATATAAGGTGCAAAAAGGTTACAGACAAATGTAATTTATTGATATGCCCTAATAGTCTATAGAACTTTCTGGCTAGAAAATACATGTACATAACCAATAATAGATAACCTGTCATGTTTGTTTCTTGATAATGAAATGCTTTTTAATAATCTAATATATATAGAACTAAAATATCTATGTGGATTAGTTTTTTTAAATGAGTAGACCTATGTCCTTAGTTAGAAATCTAGAAGTTGCTATATATATTTTTCTTATTTTATAAAGGTTAACCTTTTTAAGGTCTTATTTACCAACTTATCATATGATTTGATTTAGGATTATCTATCTTTTTTTCTATTGACACAAGTAATTTGGGTATCTATTGTGCTTATAGGAATAAACTATCATCTTAAAAAGCAATTTCAGCAGCCTTTTGTTTTAGATATAATTTGCCTCAAAGGGTTATAAAAGGTTATGCTGCTTATATTATTGCAACCTCTCAGCTAAAAGTATAAAGGAAACAAAAATTAACTTAAGATTGCCATCAGTAATTACAGATAAGAAAAAATATCTAATATATATGTATCTATCTAGATACTAATTTTGACTTCAAGTATGATATATAGTTTTAAATATTAGGTTAGTATCTACATAGTGCAACAGCTGTAAGTACTCAATAAGCTATATTTGAACACTTTCAAAGTTTAAACGTATTAAGGTAGTTTATTTATCTTTAGAGGGCTGCTTGTCTATGCTGATAAGCTCTTAAGTCTTGGATTAAAAGTTACTTATATATCTAAAATGATAAAAAATATGATGAAAAGTTGTAACACAAGCCTAATAATATATAACACAAGCAAAAGTGTAAGATTATGGTATGCTGTTACCGTGGAATTGTTTTTAGCTTTAAAAACATTTTAAACAAGAATTTTACTATGATAAGCTTGGATAAGAAATCAGGTTGGGTTTGAAACTTAAAGAGTTTCTGGATACATATTATAGTTTCAACTGAAAAGTGATCAAATTAGATTATATGCTCAAATTGTGGATCAAAAAATAGATTGTATAAAATATATGCTACCTCAGTATAAAAAAGCTAATGAAACAAACTTACAATATGCTTTAGTATGTATAATTGCAAAACTGGGCACATTAGTATTATAAAAATATAAGTTTGAGATTGTATCTTACAAATTGTATCATAAAATAGAAGGTAAACAACTTTTCAAGATAGAGATAAGCACCAGAAAACCTTATATGATAGTGAACATTCTGATGTCAGTTTAAGATATACAAACAAAGTTAAAGATCATATTAAAATATTGGAAAATTATTATGGTATCTCTTTAAGCCACTTGGCCTTAATCTTAAAGGGTATGTGTGGCTTTCTGCTTAAACTGTATAAGTGTATGTTGTATTAAAAGTTTATTAAACTTCATATACAAGATGAGGGTTCTAGTCTAATAAAGTAACAGTTTGTACTTTAATGGATGCTAAAGCAATGATAGATTTTTTAGAGAGGAGTTTTAATGTGAGCATAAGAACTTTTCTTATTAGATTTAGTAAACTAAAATATACCAATGTTTGTTGCTTTTTGAATAAAACTCAATTGAAAAAATAACTCATTACTATGTCCATTTCTAGATCAGCTTGCCTTTAAATCAATTTTTGTAAAAATAATTTGTTTCAGGTAACATATAAACAGATATGACTTAATTGTTTTATTTACTAGCTTATATAATAGTTTCCAGCTTGTAGCCTACAAAAGTTTTTATGAGTAGTATAATACTGGCTTAAGATACTTTATATTTAATTCTAGCATTTATCTAAAGCAAGACCATCGTTGTTGATACAGCTTACTAAGATCAAGCTTAATCTGCTTGAATCTAAGAGTTCAATCCTAAGTGATTATACTTTAAGTTTTCAATTCATCTTACAATTACCCAGTTACAAATAGCGCATTATTTTATAAAGGATTATCAGACATTGGCCTTTATAGGGTGAGGCCTCTTGCTGAGATTACAACATGCTAATATTTACTTATTAGTGGGTACCAAATTAGGCTCCTCATTAACTTGGGTTGAGCCCATTTGAAGTGTTGGGGATCATCCCTGATGACAAATATTAATTCAAATGGGTTAACACTCTCAAACCTATCAGGGATCAATCCCAGTAAGGATTTGAGATTAATGGTTACTGGAAACTTAAGCTGAGGATAATACAAGAGAACAGGAAGTTTGTTGCATTGATAAAAACAATTGTTCTTGACTAATTTGGGTGCGCTTATTTCAAATCTGAAGTTAGTTTTTCTCTGCAAGCTACTGTTTTTTGCAATTTAATTTAAAACTTTTTTATACTGATATAAATTTTTCTAATTTTCTAGTATTTATCTCAACTTTCAAATGTGGGTTATTATCTCAATCACCTTATTGGTGATACTATAACACATTTCAAACACAAAAACATGCACAATGGCATATAATTATGTATACAGTTTTGAAACGCAAAGGAATAGAATCACTTATTTTTGAGCATAAATATGATATAAAACATTATTAAATACAAGCATTTATCTTTCTTAACTATAGCATTGATATGTACATACAGATGGAAGATGTTAATTAATTAACTCAGCAATGTGCTATAGAGGACATGAAAAACTCATTCAGGCAAGAATTTGTGCTTATAGCTCTTGCATTTGTGGACTTTCTCAGGACAGCCTCATTTGATGCTCCAGCAGTAGTCTGCCACCATATACATGTCCCATCACCCTTGATAATGCTCTTCCATTGTCTTCAGATATTAATGAAAGCGTTCCCCCTGCTCATCACTAACTTTCTAAAGGTTTTAGAGAGATTGATCAAGATGGCTATTCAGAAAGTGCATCTTAATACTCATGTTGCATCTAAGATTGCAAGATGCCTTTAATATCCTTTGAACCAGAAGTTGTAATAGTTTTATGCCTTCTTGTTACCAAGAAAGATGTTAATAACTACTACAAAAGACATCTATGCTGCTCTATCCTTTTGATCCATCTTTCTAACAAATTTCTTGTCACATATAAGATATCAAATGTGAGGATCATTAAACACACCTTCTTTTATTTTGTTGAATTACAGAACAGGAAAAGCAGAGCTGATGTGCTAAAAACATTCATTTTGAGTATTCAGAGAATTTACAAATTGCTTTATCAAGCCAGGCTTTATATGAAGTGGAGGAAGATATTCTGTCTCAGCTGTATTGTATGAAAATTAGAGCATGCACATGAAAAATGCCTACATATTTAGAACCACTGATGCCAAAATACATAAAGACAGTTAAAAAATATATTCAACAGCCAAAGTAATTTGTTCCCTGTGTAAACAATCAATAATTTATTTATAATTTGTTTGTATTATTATTATAATAGTTGGCAACTAATGCTAAGAGTTTTGCTGAGCTAGGCATTAATTGTCATCACTTAGTATTTTTCCTAGAGCTTCTCAAAAATGCTCTCACCTCCCATGTTTAGCCTTAGCAATTTAAATACTGTGAGGCTTTTATATCAAACCTTGCATTTTTACTTACTATCCATAATACTATATTGTTTATTAAAACATTTTTTCTACTTGCTGTGGTATCTTTCTGTCTGTCTGTTTGTAGTGAGATCTTACAATTGATTTTTAACTATCTTCTAAACTAGCCAGAGCTTTGAAATTTGGCACACTTATGTATCTCCAATGACAATACAATAATCTATTTAAAAAATTTAATTTTGATAGTAACTTTATATGTAGCAAGTGAAAATCCTATATATTTAATGGTATTTGGTATATCATTATGGGTAAGCAGTTTGATATTTGGCTGATCCAAAAGTTTTAATGGTTTTGCTAGGTGGTTAATAGCTTTAGGTTGATTAACAAGCTTGATGGTTGTAGTAAGCAGTTAGTGATTGGTTAATCTGATAAGTTGATTGGGTTTGGTAAGTTGTTGGTGGGCTTTGGTTGTTTTGATGAGTTTAGTTTGGTTTTACCAAGCAGTTGTTGATTGGTTGATTTGGTGTATTTATTTTATAACTACCTTCCAAACTACTAAAGCTTTAAAATTTGCACACTTTTGCATCTCCCAGACTATACAATAACTATAAGAAGGATTGTTAAAAATGCAAACTTTGCAAAAATAAAAGTGTTTTTTTAAAATGGTTATGATTTTACTTATAATTATTTTACAGTAACTATTTATATAAATTATTATCTAAAATCCCTTCTCCAACAAGGGTTGAGGCTGGTAAACTTAGGTGGAACTTTGGCCCCCTCTCTCTTGGGCAGGGTGACATACTAAGTATACCGCACCTGCCCTACTGTTAGAATTCTGAGCTGGCACCATGCAAGCACCCAAGCAGCCAGAAAACCCACAAGAATCACTGTATCAAAAAATTAGATCCATATTTTTTTCTAAACATGGTAAATTTATACTCAAGTGCTATCTATTCTAGTCATTCACTATGTTTAAGATAGGTAGCTAGTATCCTATCACTAAATGTAAATTTTAGGTGCAATGGCATTAAGACATATAACAACTTTATCTCACTCAAGGTTATTAAAAGTTCAGTCATCCGAGCTTATTTTCAGAAGTCTCAATAATTATATCAACCAAATAAATAGCCTGGTGATAATAATTAATATATCATAATAAATGGGGCTCAAGTTTAGCTAATTTAGATTATAAAGGGTCTGAAATAAAAGTTTTGACACGTGAAATCTTTTAGGAGTTCAGTAGGCTTATATACTTGGTTTAGGATTAAGTTTGGTTAAACTTGTGCCTAAGCAAGTATTAGTACAACTTTGAATATTAAGCCTAGGCCTCAGATAATAGGTTACCATTAATATAACCTTGTGAAACTAGCTTTTTAAAATTACTGATACTAGGGAGGGTGCCCCACTGGTAGAGTATGAACTCAATGACTGCTGCCTCCTGGGTTTGATCCCAGTAAATGAACTTTGGGTAGGACAATTTATGACTGAGTTGGCATTGTACACCAATGCTCTGAACCATGCTAGCAGATAGCAAGGCAGTCCATGGGGTTCCTGGCCTATCAGAATGCTGTACAGGGAGGTTTATGAGGAACTATCCTCCTTTCCCATTAATTTCAATTTTCTACTAATCGGTACAGTATTGTCCCCCAGGTCAACCCACCTTGAATAAATAAAGAAATCACTGATACTGCACCGGGTAACTATATATATATGGTTCAGAATACATAACAAAATGGTAAAAACAAAAGCCCTAAACCCGTAAGGTTCAAATTGATGCCCAGTAGATCTGAAGCTACGTTTAAGGCCAGCCTTGGTATATTGGACCAAAACCCAGGCTACCAAACTTTAGGTACCCGCTTAGAAAGCAGAAAGCCAAAAACCTACCCAGCAATTTTAAAAGACATTTAACATCAGATTTTTGCCCACCTGATAATTGCTGAATAGTGACAGCAGACAATTTAGGCAAAGTATACCCTTAGCATCATAACCTTCTTAACGCCCACAAACCTTTCCTATTGGGCATACCAATTGTAAACCTAGAGGGTACCTTATACTTTAAGCGCCCCATTTGCCCATTTGACTTCCCTTAAATGCAGCAGCACCGACTAAAAACCTTAGGGGTCTGAGTTGGCACCAAGATTCAAAGTTACCTGGGTTTGGCTGCCAAGCCATACCATCATAGGCACAAATCTTTACCTTTCTACCCCAAAATTTTAAACCACCAAAAGTTCTGGACCACCGAGTGGTGAAGCAATTTGGCGAATCCTTTACCTTGAGCGGCGTTTGGAATAGATGGCCTATTAAGCAGAAACGAAGAGCTAGAAAATATTTCAAGTTTGGCCAGGTGCCATACTCTCAAGACGTATACCCCCCATAAAACTGTACCCTCAAAATGTATACCCTCCCATAAACCTGGAGACGGAGGGGGCGGTTGGGGCGGTTGGGGCCCAAAATTTTAATAAAACGAAATACATGAACCCATCTATAACTGATGATTTGGACAAGGGGACGGTGACGCCCACCCGTTCAGCGGCGGCGTGTGGGCAGGTTTGGCGGTATCCGGGCCGGTAAGTAACTGGGGCGATGTCACGCTAGAAACGCTATACAAAGTAAGTATGAAGCGAGATGGGGGCGTTACGTAGTTTCCTTTGACTTCCATGGCCCACTTAAACTTCTCGCGCAGAGTCCGGTTAAAGATCTTGTCGAGGGGGACTTCAAAGCGGTCGCACCAGGCCGCTGAGATCCGGGGGTCGATGTAGTTGATCTTGGAGGTTCCAAGGGCGGTGGTCTTGTTCTCATCCTAAGCGAGGTTAGCTTAACCCAACATTGCGCCACCTTGTCTATCTTGGAGGTGAGAGAAACTTTGATGCGCTCATCAATCTTTTCAAGCTTGGCCGCCTGTTTCTCGGGGGTGGTCGTGGACTTTGGGGGTTGGACTTTACCAGTCTTGATCTCCTTGCAGAGGGCTTCCTCTTCGGCCTGGATGAGGGCGAACCTCTCGGCGAGGACGCTCTGCGGTTGCGGCTTCTCTTGCTGCTCCTTGAGCGCTAGATTTTCCTTTTCGAATTTTGCTTCGGCGCGCTGGCGCTCCTTCGCCATGAGGTCACGGATGTGCTCGAGGCACCACTCGTCCGTAAGGTCCTCCTCCGGCTCCAACAGTTCCGGCTGCTGCTTGGCAAGTTTGGGCAGGAGCAGGAGCAGCTGTTTACGGATGCGCATGCGCTGGTAGCGCAGGGCTCGGATGCGATCGTCGATGCGCATCATCTGGCCCTCGAAGCCCTTGCTGACGGAGCGTTGATGGTTGCAAAGGATGGCGACCTGCCGGTTGGCGCGGTTATAGGCGAGTATCTTTTCGTGGACGGAGGCGTCGGCGGGCGTCTTTTCGAGCTCCTCCTGAAAGGTGTAGGAGGCGTTGTAGGTACGGAAAACCTTGGCGGTGAGACCGGACATAAGCGAGCTTAGGTATTTGTTGAGGCTGGCGGTGGTGAGCTTGTGGAAGATCAAATCGCCCTCCTTCTTGGGCGCCTTCTTAAACAGCTTTATGTTCTTGAACACCTGGGTAATCACCTCCACGTCGTTGACATACCGGATGCTGTCTTTACCCAAAAAGTCAAAGTGCAGGGTGTTGGGGGGAACGAGCGTCACGTGCTCATAACGCAGGGAGCAGCAGCCCACGGTGTCCGCTTCATCCTCGCCCTTCTCATTGCCCGCTCGGAGCGCAAGCCGATCGATCAGATACATGGCGGTGGCTCGCTGGCGGATTCTCATGTTGCTGTCCCTTAGCTCGTGCAAGTAGGTCTTCCGGATTGACTTGACGCACGTCTTGAGCTCGCGCGCCTTGTCGAATTTCTTCATGTCACTCAACCCCTTGAGGGAACTGGTGGCACCAAACATGACATACTTGATTTGGTTGTTGACGTTCTCCTTCCACGTCGCAAGCCAGGTCACTCGATTGTCATGCACCACCTTGCCCCACTTGTGCCCCGGGGGAGGTGGCGGCACTTGGGCTCCCTTCCCGATGTTGATGGTGATCTGCTCCGGCAGTACACGAGCCTAAGATCACGTCAGAGGGCCTTACAATCCCCGACTACCTTTAGGCAACCGGTGCGGGGGTGCTCGCCGCGCCCTCGGAACAGACCCGGAGGCTCAATCCGGAAGTTGCCCACCTTTTCTTTGCGGCCGTCAAGTAAGGCGATCCCGTACTTGGCCTCAATCGCCTCCTTCTCCCTTTTGAGCTCCTAAGAGGGGATGAGACCTTCAACCCAAGTACCCCTTTAACTCACCAGTTTCTCCTCTTTGGTCATGGCCTTCTTCTTCTCTTTCTCGGCCTGGAAATATTCAAACATGGGCTGAAAGTCGCACCTGGAGAATTCCTTGATCGGGGTGTCCTAAGTTAAACCCAGTTAAAGCTTAAAGGGGATCCATCACATACGGCCTTGCACTGTTTCAGAACCTTAAGGAAATCTTTGAAGAAGTTTTTCTGAAAGATTGGGTTCACGGCGTGATCGGACTCGAGCAGAGCGGCGTAGAACCCCGCCACCTCCTCCGCGGCTGGGGGGAGGGCGACAGGCTTCCCTGTTTGAAGTGTCAACCCCAGCCATTTAAACCCCTACCGTCATATTTCATCTTGATCCCGTGGGGGACGTAATCGGGAGGGAATAGGACGCCGTTGTGCTCGAGGGTCTCCCATTTAATGGAGTCGTCCTCCTTCTCCTGCAACCACCATTGGTATTCCTCGTTCTCCTCAACATCCTCTTCCATCTCTTCGCTCGTCTTTTTGATTTCGGATTTGAGCTTCGAAGCGCTGAGCTTGGCTAAACCTTTATCGCCCTTGGCGGAAAGCCGCTTCGCTTTAGCGTTCGATAATTTGCGCTTCTTCTCGGGTTTGGGAGAAGCGGATTCCTTCCTCTTTGCACTGTTCTTCAGCGCGGCCTAGACAAATTTTAATCGATCGGTACGCAAATAAATCTTTACGCCTACCGGAGATTTCAGGGCGAGGCTTCTCTTAGAAAGGGGGATATCGGAATCGCTCGCTTCGCTTTTGATGCTGGAGGAAGCTTTAATGGGCGGGCTCGTCGATCGCGTGGGAACCGGGCGGGAGGGTTTGTGGACCTTCAACGCCAAAGGAATATCCGAATCGCTATCCTCGCTCTTGATTTTGTGACCGGGCGAGTTCACAGGAGGACTCTTTGATGCGGTAATTTCCCGCTCAGAAATTTTATGGTTCATCTTCAACGCGAGGGGGATATCGGAATCGCTATCCTCGGTTTTAATTTCGCTACCGGACGAATTCATAGTAGGGCTCTTCGATGCGGCAATTGCCCGTTCAGAGATTTTATGGTTCACCTTCAACGCGAGGGGGATATCGGAATCGCTATCCTCGGTTTTAACTTCGCTACCGGGAGATTTCCTAAAAGAACCCTTTGAATCGTCGATGGTTTGGTTGGAAACTTTATGGACTTTCTTGAACGCGAGAGGGGCGTCAGAATCGCTACCCTCCATTTTAAAATTTGCTACGGTCTTCCTCGGATGGGCTCCTTGATCGACTAGTCATCCCGTGAGAGGTTTTACGGATCTTTTTGGATGCGAGGAAAACATCGGAATCACTAGACTCTTCCCTACTTGATGGCCGAGGGCCACGAGGGGAACTTCTCGATACGGGAGACTTCTCTAAACCAGGTTTAGGTGTTAAGTTGAAGAGGGTTGAATTTACCTGGAGTGGACCTTTGAGGTGAATGAGGTCTACCTAATAAGGTTAGGAATAATCAAGACTCACACTGACCATTTGGATGGAAGGTTGGTGAGAATATCCATTAAGCCCAGGAAGGTTGGGTTTCAACAACCGTGAACTTAAAGGGGCATCCGAATCACTCCCACCACTCATCCTAAATCCCTTTTTCCTGCTTTTAAAAATACCCCCGCTTGCGATTCGGAGCTGATGAAAGCTTTCCTTGGCACCCTTGGGATTAGAAGCTTTGCCCAGCAGTAGATATTAGGCTCTAAAGCCTTTGACAAAGCTTTTGTCGGTAGCGAGCGTAAAGTAACCACAGCCCTGAAAATTGTTATTAATTGGAGCCAAAATGCTCCCCTGTTGAATAACTAGATGTAACGTCTTAAACTGCAAGCTGTTCAGGTATCCCTCCTCCCTAATTCAATTGAAAAATTTCCCAAAGTCAAACAAGCTAATCGAAAGGATTAAACTCAGATAAATGGTTGAAAGGTTTGATTGTAATTGGCTAATGACTGGGTAACGTATTTATCAATTTTAAATTTAAATTGAGCATTAGATTCCATTTATAACACCCTTAATCCTTTTCATAAGCTTTTATCAAGATATGTAATCTATCACCCCTTTATCTTAACGTTGATACTGAAAAACACTCCTTCCAGACTTGATCTGTAAAGAGATTAGCTTAACTAAACCAACTGGTAATATTAATCATACTTTACTATGATAATTACTATAAGATTTACTTAATATTAAAAAACATATCAGTAAGACTTAAAGTTATATAGTATCAGGGAGGATATCCCAGTGGTAGAGTATGGACCCTCTACCACTGCCTCCCGAGTTCGATCCCGGTAATGGACTTTGGGTAGGGGACGATTTTGACTGTGTTGGTTTTGCGCGCCAATGCCCCGAACCGAGATAGCGAATAGCAAAGGCGGTCCGTGGAGTTCCTGGCCTATCATACGCCGCGCATGGAGGTTTTCCGGGTTTTATCCTCCTTTCCCATTTTCTTCACTTCCCTAATCGGTGCGGTACCGTCCCCAGGTCGGCCCACCTCGAATAAAATTTAAAATTTAAAGTTATATAGTATCAACTACTTTTCTTATATTGAATTTATTTCTTATTTAATATTATCTTTATAGTTTGACAGTCTGTACATAAAGGATTTACATAGAATCTTAATCTAAATAAAAATCATTGTATATATGTATGTGGGTATGAGGCACATTATTTCATGAACAAATGAACCAAAAAGCACCAAACTTGGCACAAGTATTCTATAAATTTTGGGAATGGTAATAGGTTATCCTTAAAAAATAGTTTAATAATTTTAATAAGAGTTATATATATTACTAGCTGATTTACCCGTGCTTCGCTACGGTGTCTATAAATTTCAGATTTTCAATTTATTAATTTAGATTTAATATTACAGATAAACAAAACCACTCAGCCAAATCTAATTGCTCAATCGAAACAAACAAAAACCACCAACCATTCAGATAAACCTAACTGAACTTATCAAATCAACCAATAACTAATCACCCCTCAAAGCTAAACTATGTCCTATCAATTCGACCAAAAGCCATTAACCACTCGGCCAAACAAAATAAACCTATCGAATCAATCAAATAACACCAAACTGCTACCCGAAACATCTCTTTATACTTAAAATCATTGAGCATGTGACATATCTTCCAAATTACTAAATCAACTTCTACTTAACTTGCCAAAAGTATTTTATTAATTAGGTAAACCAAATTAGGCAGGTTTTTAAAATTTATAAACCTAACATCCAGATACTCATGCTTCGCTATAGTATTTAAAGTTTATTAGATGATAAGCTCGCATTGTAGCCTATAGGCTGTGCCAGCACTACTCTCGAGCCACCCGAACCAACAGCTCCGCTGTTGCCCTCGTGGCTGATGAACTGATTATCCTAACTACTTAATCTACTTAAACTCTAATGCTGTTTTTGTTGTGTTTCAGGTGAGCACTTTGGTAAATTATTAGATAATATTCATATTCTCACCCATACCCAAATAGATTGAACCTATCATACTCGATTAGCTTCAGGTGATAAATTTGGTGAATTATCTATATATAAATGAATGCATGTGTGTATGTATGTCCCGAATGCATTCCTATACCATTCATCCAATTGTGATAAAACTTTGGTGAGTTGTTGTGTGCATGCCTGAGAAGGTTTAAAATTTTAAAAAAATTATTTTAATAGTAAAACAAAAAGTTTTATATGTAACAAGTGAAAATCTTATATGTTTTTAATGGAAATCGGTATATTGTTACGGCCGAGAAGTTTGATATTCGGTTGATTCGATAGTTTAAATGGTTTTGGCGAACGGTTGGTGGTTTAGGGTTGATTAATAAGCTTAACGGTTTAAATAAAGTTAGTGATTGGTTTTGGTAAGTAGTTGTGATTTTGGATGTTTCGATATATTTAGTTTTGGTTACGAAGCGGTAGATGATTGGTTGATTTTTAATCTAATGGTTTTAGCTAAGTGGTTTAGTTAATTCGATAGGTTTAATTGGGTATGGCTGAATGGTTGGTAATTTTATATTGATTCAATATAATTTGATTTTTTAATATTATCGATAACCATCTACAAATAAAAAAAGAATTGATTAGGATCATCAGGTAAACTTAAAGCCCAAAAACAAATCTGCGCTAAACTGGGTATCAACAAGAATTAGCCAAACTTTTCTTTACAAAACTATCATTCTGTTTATTTATTTATACCGGATGCATTATCTCGAGTAAATAACCAAAAAATCACCAAACTTGGCACAAGTATTCTATAAAGTTTGGGAACGGAATGCTAATATGTAATTATTTAATATAATCATATAAATTTAAATATCAGTTCTATTTAAGATCTAGAACATATATTTCTAATATAATTAAATAGCAATTTGGCTGGGTATTTTCATATTCATTTAATTCGATTTTTTCATAGGTTTTTGATAAGAGGTTGGTAGTTTGTGGCTGTTGTAAGTTCCGTAATTGGTTTTTGCTGAGTAGTGGTTTATTTTTTGGTTGATTCGATAGGCTCAATAGTTTCAGGTAAGTGATTGATGGTTTAGTTAATTTGGCAGGCTTTATTGATTTTAGCTAAGTGGTTGGAGGTTTGAATTTTTAATAGGTTTAATTGTTTCTGAACTTATTGATAGCTATCTACCAATATAAAAACTAAAATAATTTAGAATTTGATTGATTTGATATATTTATTTTCCTTGGCCGAGTGGGTTTGATGGTTTTTGGTCGAATCGACAGGATACAATTTAGCTTTGGGGGTGATTAGTAATTGGTTGATTTGATAAGTTCAGTTAGCTTTAGCTGAGTGGTTGGTGGTTTTGGTTGCTTCGATTGAGCAATTAGATTTGGCCGAGTAGTTATTGCTTAACTATATATAAAATCTAAATTAATTAATTCGAATCACCTGAAATTCTATAGAAACCGTAGCGAAGCACGGGTAACTCCGCTAGTTAGATAATATTCGCCAATTCTTACCCACTCACCCAAATAGATTAAACTTATCAGACTCGATTAGCTTTAGATGAGCAAATTGGTAAACTATTAGATATATTCGCCATTTCTCACCGACTCACCCAAATAGATTGAACCTATCATACTCGATAGTTTCAGATTTGATCTTATTTGCCAATTCTCACCCACTCACCCAAATAGATTAAACTTATTAGACTCGATTTTCTTCAGGTGAGCAATTTGGTGAATTATTCAATGATATTTGTCAATCTTCACCCACTCGCCCGAATAGATTGAACCCATCAGGCTCGATAATTTCAGATTCGATAAGATTCGCCAATTCTCACCCACTCACCCAAATAGATTGACCCTATCAGACTTGAAGGTTTCAGATGTCAGTTAGTCAGTCAGTAAGTCAGTAAGTCAGTGAGTGAATGTGTTTTAAGTAACTAGTGGAGTTACCCGGCGTTGCTCGGGTTTATTTATGAGCTCATATTAACAGCCTAAAGGCTGTGCCAGTACTACATTGAGTGCTCGGACTAACAGCTCCACTGTTGCCCTCGTGGCTAGTGAACTGGTTATCCTAATCTACTTAATAATCTATAGTAATCTAATCTCTCCTCGAGTTTGATTCTGGTACTGGAACTTTGGGTAGGGGACAATTATGTGTATTGGCGTTGCGCACCAATGCCCCGAACCAAGATAGCGAATAGCAAAGGCGGTCCATGGAGTTCCTGGCCTATCATACGCCGCGCGTGGAGGCTTTCCGGATTTTATCCTCTTTTCCCATTCATTCGATTTCCCTTAATCGGTGCGGTATCGTCCCCAGGTCGGCCCACCTCGAATAAAATATAAAAATATAAGCTATAATAATCTACTTAACTAACACTAATTTTTATTTAGTTTCGGGTGACCAATTTGATGAATTATTTGATAATATTCGCTATTATCGCCCACTCGCCCAAATAGGTTGAACCCATCAGATTTAATAGTTTCTGATGTCAGTTATTATGTCAGTAAATGTGTTTTAAGTAGACTAGTCGATTTACCTGTGCTTCGCTACGGTGTCTATAAAATTTCAGATTTTCAATTTATCAATTTAGATTTTATGTTATATACTAGCATTAATATCCATGCTTCGCTAAGATGTCTATAGAAGTTCAGATATTCAAATTTATTAATTTAAATTTTATATTATAGATAAACAATAACCACGCAGCCAAATCTAATTGCTCAATCGATTTAACCAAAAACCACCAACCACTAAGCTAAAACTAACTGAAATTATCAAATCAACCAATAACTAATCACCCCTCAAAGCTAAACTGTCCTATCGATTCGAACAAAAGCCATCAACCACTCGGCCAAACAAAATAAACCTATCGAGTCAATCAAATAACACCAAACTGCTACCCAAAACATCTCTTTATACTTAGAATCATTGAGTATGTGATAAGGGTGGTTACCTGGCAGGTAAACCTGCTTCCACCTTAGTGCAGGTTTTGAGTTCAAAACCTGTACTGGCTAAAAAATTCTCGGTGTGGTATATTTGTCCCAAGGTCGACCCACCTCGAATACTTTTTATTTTGTCGTGCAAGAAGGGTCCACTGGTCCCCTTGCCTTGAATAAAATGAGCATGTGACATAACTTCCAAACTACTAAATCAGCTTCTACTTAACTTGACAAAAGTATTCATTAATTAGAACCAAATTAAGCAGGTTTTTTAAAAATATATAAATCTAACATCCAGATACCTGTGCTTCGCTACGGTATTTAGTTTATCAAATGATAAGCTCACATTTAACCTATAGGCTGTGCCAGCACTACTCTCAAGCCACTCGGACTAACAGCTCCGCTGTTGCCCTCGTGGCTGGTGAACTGATTATCCTAACTACTTAATCTACCTAAACTCTAAAACTGATTTTTGTTGGGTTTCAGGTGAGCAATTTGGTGAATTATTAGATAGTATTCACCAATTCTCACCCACTTACCCAAATAGATTGAACCTATCAGGCTTGATAATTTCAGATATGATCTTATTTGCCAATTCTCACCCACTCACCCAAAAGATTACTTATCAGACTCGATTAGCTTCGATGACAGAATGTGAATTATTAGATAATATTCGCCAATTCTTACCAACTCACCCAAATAGATTTTATATCATACTCGGTAGTTTCAGATTCGATCTTATTTGCCAATTCTCACCCACTCACCCAAATAGATTAAACTTATTAGAATCGATTAGCTTCAGGTGAGCAATTTGGTGAATTATTCAACAATATTTGTCAATTCTCACCCACTCGCCTAAATAATTAACCTATCAGGCTTGATAATTTCAGATTCGATAAGATTCGCCAATTCTCACCCACTCACCCAAATAGATTGACCCTATCAGACTCGAAGGTTTCAGATATCAGTCAGTCAGTGAGTACTCAGTGAAAATTTTTTATTAAGTAGATGTCTGGATTGGGTCCAAATACATACTATAAGCAACTTAGAATATACAGTGCTGAGTATATATATTATAAATGCCTATTATAAGTTAGTTAAAATATGGCGCCAACTCCAAAAAAGAGGTTTGTTGAGGAGGCATAATTTCTCAAGTATTTCATACTTTTTAGAACTTTTTAAAGGAGGTTTTTTTTTCTCAAAAAAATTAGTTTTACTTATATTTGCGATATTAGCTTTAATTATATACATAGTTTAAATGATAAGAAATTAAATAAAAATGATTGTGCTAGGATTTGAATGACCAACCATTATAAAATTTTAGATCCAAAAGCTAAGCCAATTATACTATATTTTTTAGGAACTCCATACTTTATTAAAATAAATTTAAGGGAAAGTAAGAGGGGAGGGCAGAATATAGGCAATTCAGCCAAGGGTAAAAGGACTGGGGTTTTGGGCTGCTAGAGTTCAAGCACCTCCAACCATTGCTGATCAGTGATCGCCATTTCTAGCCATGGTTCTAGCATCAGCGGGCTTACAAGCCATTTGATTCTCAGTTGATTAGTGGCATCATTGCATGCAATGAGCGATCTGGCAGGGAAAGTCAAACGTGTGGCTTTATAACACCTGGGGATTATATGCAAGAATTTTGAAATCTGGTAAAGCTGATCAGAGATAATCTGAATGGTCTTCAATATCAAACCTCTGTGATGGGGGTGCTCATTGATCAAGACCTTGGCAACGAGCGCACAGTGAATTACCCATACACAATAATAGTAAATGAAGGCTCATAGTTAGATTGGAGCTATTCTCAGGGTTTTCATAAAGAAAAGGTCCTGCAATAGGTGTATACTCTGTGGCAAATGTTTGCCTGATAGGATGTAACACATTGTGGACCAGTATTTTTTGAACATGGCACATTTATAATAACAGTGTGCTATGTCTGCTTCTGGTTTTGTGCATATGGGGTATTCTTTGTGCTGGTAGTCTGGCCCGCTGTGTTTGCCCAATTTGAATACCCAATTTAGGATCTGCCAGGTTACCAAATGGTGTTTGGCTGTAACCAAGTGGGAGTTCAGGCCTTAAATCAACTCCTTTGTTGGGTAGTTGATATTGTGGCCTTTGGTAGTCTAGTTATTTAGGATTCATGGATGGGTGGGCAGATTGTGCCCCAGTTTTGGGAGTGGATCCCCATATATTATCAGCATCAATTTGTACCTTATTCTGATTGACTTGGTTGCATATTTGTTGGCGATTCAGTTATGCTCCTCCCAGCTTGTTGCAGAAATCATTGTGGAATTACATGCTTTGATATCCATATAAATTTGGTCAGCCTCTCAGTCCAATCACTCAAATGACCACCCGCCCTGGCGCACAGCCCAATTGCATAGTCACCAGTAGTGTGGGGCACCTTTTTGGGAGGTTATCCGTGGGTGGTTTGCCATCCATTCATGTATTGATCAGGGGGAGACCAGCTCTTGGAGGCCTTGGGCTCTTGCCCAGTTCACACCCCATGCTAGGGTTGGGCAGCGCATGTGCATCTGTGTTAGCTTCAGAAATGACTTCCCCCATATGCACTGGGCATGAGATTCAAAGTCCAGGAGGCCCATGCCTCCTTCATTCTTTGGTTTTGACAGGGCTTCCAGTGGTATTGGTGCCACCTTCACCTTGAACCACAGGAAAGTTCAGAGCATTGACCTGATTTTCTTCTCTAAGTTTGGGCTCATTGGCAGCACATGAGCAACATACCACAACTTCAAGAAGATGAAGATATTTATTGCCTGCACTTTCTCCTCAAGGCATAGTCTGGCACTTTTCCAGCATGCCATTCAGATCAATAAGCTTGACAATACTTCTTGTTCAGTCTCCAGTACCACTGGTCCCTTGTTGTTGAAGAGTATCCTGAGGTATTGGACTGTCTGGGAGCTCATAATCAGCGTTGTGTCAGTTGGCGGGCTGAAGCTCAGGTTGCCAACCTTCATCACTGAGGTTTTTGCCAAATTGATTTTTGCATTTGATGCAAGCTGATAGAGGTTTAATAGTTCCTTGGCACCCTGGAGGTCAGTCAAGGAGCTTATTCCTACTACTGTATCATCAGCAAATGCTAGCATCTTCAGTGGCATTTGGTTAGGGTGGACTAAACCCCAGAGCTTTGCATCTGCTGCTGCCAGTAGAATGTTGGCTGCAAAGTTGAAGAGTATCAGTGACATAGGGTCACCTTGGTGGAGACCTTGCCCAACAGGGATTTTGTTGGTTGCGCCATCTGCAATCATAACCTTCATTACCAGGCCTGAGTACAGCATCATTATCCATGCTCAAAATGTGTTGGGGATACTGACCGCCTTTAGTGCCTCATGTAGGAATGACCACACTACTCAGTCATATGCCTTTTCCATGTCGAGGAACATAAGGTATCCTTGTTTGATGCCCCTCATATCCTGGAGTATGCTCTGGACTGAACCAATGCTGTCCCATATACTATGGCCTTTGATGAAGCCGTGCTGGGCACTATGGAGCATGCACAGTGCTGTTGCCATCAGCCAATTAGATAATATGCGCATGAGCAGTTTATAATTGGCGTTTGATAGTGCAATTGGCGCCAGTTCTGAAGTTGGCATCTGAGGCCTTTTTTGTACAGAAGTACAATTTGGGTCTCATGGCCTCCCAGAATTTGTTTGCCATTGTTCAAGCAGTGGTTAAAGAGGGCTTTGAGCTCTGGTGCTATGCAGTCTCAGAATATGCTGTATATTTCTGCACACATATTGTCAGGGCCTGGTGCTTTCATTCTTGGTGACTCCTTTAGCACCCTCTTAACTTCATCAATAGAGATTTTGGTGGATAGCTTGGTGACGTCTTCTGGCGTACAGCCACCCAGTGCCAGCTTGGCCAGATCAATAAGGGTTTTTGTCACTGATTCACTTGTTTCTCTTTGTCTGAAGAGATTGCCATAAAAAAGCTTGACCTTGCACTTGATTGTTTTGGGGTCTGTTGATACTTCCCCATCTGCTGTCTCCACTTATCATACCCTAGCCTTAGTTTAGATTTCCTTGAGGTGTTTCAGGCCCTCTTTGGTCATCATCCCCGCTAGGCTCTGATATTGGTAAGTTGCATTGGTCTGTCTCTCTGAGTCTTGCTTCATCATTATGGCTCAATACTTTTTGTGTGTTTGGTACTCACTCCACCAGTCTTTGCTGTCCCAGCGGGTGAGCCTCAGCCTTTCTAATTTAGACTTCAGTTGCTTCACGGCAGCTTTTCACTTGTAGGAGATCACTTTTTTGAACTTTATAATATCATGTTTCATTTTTGCTTTGATCCAGGTCCATCGTTCTAGCAGGTCCAACTCCAGGCAGTTGTCCAGATGCACTACCAGTTGATCCAGTTCCACGTCAACCATTTGGTGCCAATCCCCATTCTTCAGCATGGTTGGTGCCAGTTGCCATTTGTGGTTCCTCAGAGGTTCATCAAGGTCAATCTCCACCCAGATGACCAAATGGTTACTTTTAGCATTTATGCTAACCTTGCTGTTGGATGTCATTGGCCTGAGGTCCAATGATATGAGGATGTAGTCTAAATGTGATCCTAAAAGTGGGGATCCAGTGGTGTCATATGACCACCATGTTAGATTGGCTGGATCATCATCCTCTTCATCAATTGTTAGGCACATCCCCAATTTGACTAGGTGATTGAGCATCTTGTCAGCTTTACTGTTGGGATGTTCTCTTGTCAGGTATGTGTTCTGGCTCTCATGCGTCCAACAGTTCAGGTTACCTGCTATTATGGTCATCACTTCAGATGGCACTTCCACTAAGAATTTCCAAAAAATATGGTTTTTGTGGAGCTTTGGTGGGGTATAGACTGCTACTGCTTGTATGCTCCTGCCAGTGTCTCTGTTTGTAGCTGTCACTATCAAGATCCTACTAGCATGAGTTTCTTTCACAAATTCCAGGTCTATTTTCTTGTCCATTGTAACTATCACCATGTGGTCCATCCATAGGGCTTGGTAGCTTATCTGGTGGGACCACGGGTGGTTTTTCACTTCACAGTTTGAGCTCAGCACCATCTCCTTTTGGTTACCAGCTTGTTTTTCTGAAATAAAAATTAGGTCAATATTATTATTAGTTTTTAAGCAGTGCATTTTCCTCCTCCTCATTTGTATGCTCACCATCCCCCAAGCATTTGTAGTCATATCATCATTTCCAGCTGCCTGACCCATGGGTATGAGGTTTAACGTTGTCTGGGTTGTGGATTGAGTCCTGTACTGAGGTCTGGTTGGTCAATGGTGGTGGTGTCGATGGTTGGCGGGGTGCAATATTTGGTTTTTGGGGTCAGTTGGTTGGGACTGGGATTATATTCCTGGGCATCTTGTGCACTGGGAATTTGGTCACCATCCCCATCTCCCTGTTGATGGTTAATGGGGATGGTTTTATGATTGGGTCTGGGTGCCCCTTGTTCCCTGCGGGGACCAGTGGATTCTCCCTCATCCATCAGCTGGATTCACACCCCTTCATTTGATTTATTGGCAGAACTCAATTTTTTAGTTGGTGATTGCCCAGCCAATTTTGTCAATTTTGTCATTCCTGAATTTTTGCTGGTCACCTCAGGCTTATTTGCCAATGACTTCCAATTCATTTTTGTATTCCCTTTCATCTTGTCAGACTTCAATTTTGACTTGCTGGTATCCTGCATCTGCCCTTGCTTGGGAGACTTCTTCAGGTTCACCTTCTGCCATCTTTCCTCCTCCCAGACCATCCATTCTGCTTGGGTTGGATGTTTCTCTGTTGGTCCTGGGATGGTTCCCTCATCCATTGCATAAGATTTGGGGTTCAGATTTATAAATGGTTTGTCATCTGCTTTGGGTCATTTTGCCATTTCCCATTCCCATGCTTCTCTATGTGCCAGGTCTAATTCTTGTTGCTGGCATTTCATATCCGCTACCTCCATTAAGTTGTGTGGGATCCATTCTCTGGCTTTTGGGTGGAGGAAAGTCTTGGTACCCACCTTGGTGATTCCCCTGATGGGGTCATATTCATATTCCCATGTAGTTTACCTTTACAATGGTGGCATTGAACCATTGTGTGGCCAGTCTGGTAGCAGAACTGGCACACTTGTTTGGCATCCTCCTGTTTGACATATACTACCCTATCAAGGCTGGGCAGGTGGATGAATCTGGGTAGAGCAATTTTGTTCAGTTTCATCCAGGGTGCCAGTTTGTACAGCGCTTCCACTGTCCGAGGGTGGAGGCACTTTGCAATGTAATCACCACCAGCTTGCCAGAATTCTCATACTTCCTCATAGTATGACAATCTGGTCCAGATTACTTCATGCACCCACTCCTGTTTGCAATTGGTGGGGAGGTTCTGGAAGGTTACCCACCTTGCAGTTTGGTTGGTGTATCTGGTCAGCTCCATTGTCTAATTCCTGATAAATTGACAAAATCAGGTCAGACCATTCTTCCTCCTCCACTAGTTATAGTTGGATTCAGATAGCATCTTTTAGGTATGATTTTGGTGCTAGTGATCTGTAAAGCTCCCACTGATCAATTGATGGATGTATTTGATGTGGCTCCTTGCTCCATTCCAGGTGTTGTTTTTGGTATGCGCCACCGCAGCGCTGTAAGATTTGGTTTTTGCACTTGGTTTGGGTACTTTGGTGGGGTCTTTCTCTTCAAAATCCAACTTACCGATTCATTGAGGCTGAATCCCCAGTTGAGGAATGCTTTGATCTGGCAAATGTTGATACCAAGACAGTTGATACTTTTAGCCATTTGCGCTCTGATCTCTAGGCTCTGCCACTCTAGGGCCTCCGATGGTGAGAACCCCAGTTGGTACCACTTTAGAGAGGATTCTGGGCTGCACGTTGGGTGGAGGTATTGTTGGAGGACCTCCAGTATAATTGTGCTACGCTGGCACCAGTCCCTTACTGTAAAACTATTCCAGCCCCCATATGTAAATACCTGTGCCATGTCTGCCAGAACACCCACTTCACTCCATTGGAACGCTTCTGAGGGGGTGAACCCTTCAGCGGTATATGGGGCTGCTAATGTCAGTTCTGGGAAGGATTGCTTCCAATCCCAGATAGTTTTGATGCGGATCTCCACTTTAAGCTATTCTTGGCCCAAGGCTGGGGTTGTGACCCCTTTCATTGCTGTTGCCACCTGTGGTGAGATCTCATGTTCCATCCATAGTTGGGCTGATTGGGGGGTAAACCCCGATGCATCCCAATCTGCAGCCTCAGTAAAAGTTGCAGCATCGCACCAGATTTTTCACTTTTAATTGGGAATGATCAGCCTCTAAGAGTTTTGTAAATCAGTTTATTCACCCCCAGCTCTGCTCATTTGTGCACTAGGTCCATACTGGCCCCTGCTCAGAACCAGTATTTCATCTCCATTGGTGTGAATCTGTTGGCAGACCAGTTTATGGCCTCTTCTGGCAACCAATATGAAAAAATCCCCATTCCATCGCCTTTTCCTTTGTCCAGCCCGCTTTCATCAGATCTGATGTGGTGGCTGGTGGAATTTGGGTGTATGACCAGTGTAAGGCCTCGGTTGCCTTGAACCTGGCTGTGATCCACAGTAGTGCCTCCTCTGGGGAGAAAGTAATGTTATACCATTCCAGTGCCATGTCCACTGGAATGGAGTGTCAGTCCCATTTGAGGCTGTAGATGTATTCAGGAATTGTTTGGCATACTCATCTAAATTTGTTGGGTTGAGGCCCGAGCTTTCAATGGCTTGGGCATATCATGCTGTAATGCCTGCCTTATTGTACTCCATCATGTTTAATAGATCAATGACAGCCTCCATCCAGGATTTTGTATCCACCAGTTTTTAAATCTTCACAGATTGCAGCCTCTATCACCTTGTAGTCTATGGGGATTTTCATCCATTCCAGGGTGTCTTCAGTTTAAACTTGGGACGCCTTGAATTGTACCACCATGTCAATTGAGATTTGGGTGTTGAGACAGCATTTGGCCACTCCGGCAGAAAATTTATGGTCACACTATATAGCTGCAATAGCTGGCTTGATACCTTTAGAGACCCACTGAGTTGCCATAGAGTATGGAAACTGGAGGGCCTCCCATTGTTTGACCTCATGGGCAAACATGCCTTGATGTGCTAACATGTCTGACTGGATTGGTATAAATTTTACCAGGGCCCTGGCCATCAACTTGACCACTGTTGGGGTTTCCATCCCTTCTGGTAACAATTTTAGTTTTTTTGCTGAACACTCTCAGATGTCCAATCCCTCAGATTTGATCTCCAATATAGTTTCACCCCTGCCTTGTTGGTCCCCAATGGATTGTCTTGGGTCAGCAATTGGCTATTCAGGATTGGCCATCAATGCATTGTTGAGCTAGGGCCCCCTATCAGCATGTGTTCATTGGGGATTGCACTCAATAGCGTATTGGGTGTCCCACCTAATGAATTACTCATGTTGCCAAATTGATTTTGGTCGGAGACCATTTGCCCCCCCCTGAGCTTTTTTAAAATTGGAGCCTGACTTGTTCTTCACTCAAATACCCTGAGTGGATTTGGTAAATTTCTCCATGTTAGAAGAAAACTTTTTTATGCTTGGCTCTGTTGGTTTGAACTGCCAATTTTTGCTATTTGAATCCAAGTCAGTGTCAGATCATACCAATACTTTGTCTGGGTTTTTTTATTTTATTGGCAATGATTTTCTCACCCTGCAAGGCCCCAGTCCCCCCTGCTAATTGAGGTTTAATGGGGAATATTCCCAACTCTGCTGTTCTCAGCATCAGGCCTCACTCCTGGAAGGTTTCTCTTATCATCTAAGTATCAGTGGTCATCAATCCTAGGGAGTCAACCCCATCATCTACACTAGTCATTAGGGCTCTATGACCCATCAATGCATTTGCATGTTTCTTTGTCATTTATGTCACCAGATTGTTACTTGATGTGCACATGATAGATTACCCTTCCCCATTTCTAGTCATGTCATGTCAGGGCATGGGCCAGTGGGAAGGTCATCAGATGGTACATCCATTGTAGCATCCTTTGTATTATTATTATTAAAAATTAATATTGGTGCAGGCAAGTTATCTATTTCTATGTGCTGCACACAGATGGGTAGATAGACTTCCCTACACTTGGGTGGTTGGCCTTTGTTCACTGCGCTATATAATTGCAGTGCATTCTGGCAGTTGGTTGCTCTCTCAGTTCTTGTTTAATTCACTTTTGCAATAAAAAGTGATTTTTGTGAGAGAAAAAAGCTGATTATACTAGAGGAGATATTTATAAAAGCAATTATTTTTGATTCAAAGTTTTGATTTGGATTAACTTCTAAAGAGCCAAATGACCACTAACCACTTAACAAAACCATTTAAAATTGATAATTGAATATCTAACTGCTCAGTTATAATGTTATACCGATTTCCATTAAAAACATATAAGATTTTCACTTGTTACATATAAAACTTTTTATTTTACTATGAAAATAATAATTTTTAAAATTCATAAACCTTCTCCATGAAGAAATACTTATATGTGCAAACTTTTATGGTGATCAGTTAAATGGTGTTGGAGTCTATAAAGCACAAATATATCAATATACAGATATACCAACATCCATTTTTATCTATTTAATAAAACACATTCACTCACTCACTGACTGACTGACATCTGAAACCTTCGAGTCTGATAGGTTCAATCTATTTGGGTGAGTGGGTGAGAATTGGCGAATCTTATCGAATCTGAAATTATCAAGCCTGATGGGTTAATTATTTGGGCGAGTGGGTGAGAATTGACAAATATTGTTGAATAATTCACCAAATTGCTCACCTGAAGCTAATCGATTCTAATAAGTTTAATCTATTTGGGTGAGTGGGTGAGAATTGGCGAATCTTATCGAATCTGAAATTATCAAGCCTGATGGGTTAATTATTTAGGCGAGTGGGTGAGAATTGACAAATATTGTTGAATAATTCACCAAATTGCTCACCTGAAGCTAATCGATTCTAATAAGTTTAATCTATTTGGGTGAGTGGGTGAGAATTGGCAAATAAGATCGAATCTGAAACTACCGAGTATGATATAAAATCTATTTGGGTGAGTTGGTAAGAATTGGCGAATATTATCTAATAATTCACATTCTGTCATCGAAGCTAATCGAGTCTGATAAGTAATCTTTTGGGTGAGTGGGTGAGAATTGGCAAATAAGATCGTATCTGAAATTATCAAGCCTGATAGGTTCAATCTATTTAGGTAAGTGGGTGAGAATTGGTGAATACTATCTAATAATTCACCAAATTGCTCACCTGAAACTCAACAAAAATCAGTTTTAGAGTTTAGGTAGATTAAGTAGTTAGGATAATCAGTTCACCAGCCACGAGGGCAACAGCGGAGCTGTTAGTCCGAGTGGCTTGAGAGTAGTGCTGGCACAGCCTATAGGCTACAATGTGAGCTTATCATTTGATAAACTAAATACTGTAGCAAAGCACGGGTATCTGGATGTTAGGTTTATATATTTTAAAAACCAGCCTAATTTGGTTCACCTATTTAATAAAATACTTTTGGCAAGTTAAGTAGAAGTTGATTTAGTAGTTTGGAATATATGTCACGTACACGTTGATTTTAAATATAGAGATGTTTCGGGTAGCAGTTTGGGTTATTTGATTGATTCGATAGGTTTATTTTGTTTGGCCGAGTGGTTGATGGCTTTTGGTCAAATTAATCGGACACAGTTTAGTTTAAGGGGTGATTAGTTATTGGTTGTTTTGATAAGTTCAGTTAGGTTTACCTGAGTGGTTGGTGGATTTTGATTCGATTGAGCAATTAGATTTGGCTGAGTGGTTTCTTTTATCTATAATATAAAATCTAAATTAATAAATTGGAAATCTAATTTTATAGACACCGTAGCGAAGCACGGATAAATCGGCTAGTATATAGATAAAATATTATTTATTTACAGTGTATATAGTATTTGTTACAATGGTCCAAACACATTTGTGGTGATTTTATACAATTGGGACAGTAGTTTATACTTTTTTAATATTTTTTCTCACTTCCTGGCATTCGACAATTTGTCGATAGTAACATTTGGGCCCCATGAGAAACTCAACTGAATCACGCTGGGCGACGAACATGTTAACCCTTTGACTTACAACCACGAGTCTCACATGTGGTCAGTTATTAGTTATTCGGGCCCAAACTGATTATCACGTGTGAGACTCGTGGTTGTAGGTCAAAGAGTTAAGTCGTGTTCGATTGGTACAACTTAAGACCGATTTGACGAATCGTGGAATGGCTCGAAGGGGGGCTTTTTTTAAACGTTTCGGGCCCACACTTTTGGAACTTAAATGTAGGGCAAGGGCTTAAAGCTTGAGCGCACACATAATATATTTTATAACTTGTGATAAAAACAATAATTGCCTTGATTTTCTGCTTGACATTTAATATATGACTAAACTATTGCGGCCAAACTTTCTCTATACCATTGGTTTGTTCTGTACCCTTACTTCACAAATAAATTGCGAATCTTTACTTCATTCTTCCGTCTCTAAGCCTGAAACTCTGGAACAAGGTATTTTTGTATTTCAGTTTTTTAAGTTTTAAAACTGTTTTTGAGAAAAAAATGAGCATTTAGACTTTGCTATTTGATGAATAATCATATTTTGGAAAATAAAAATCATTTCGGATTATTTTTTATTCTCTATTCTATTTAGAACCCATAAAGGACACGTTTTTACAAGAGGATCTCATCACTTCTAGCATTTATGATGTTAAAAACGACTTGTCAGAAAGTTTCCAAAAAATAGAAGTGGGAAATGATGATACACACCGCGCTTCAGCAACAGAAGACAGTGGATTTTTTAAAAATACTGCTACGAAAACGTTCAAAAAAGTGTTGAAAGAAAATTCTAAATATGAAAATCTTAAAGAACTTGAAGCTATTTTGAAATACCGCCGGGAAAAGCTTATCGAGATTATTCAACTGCCCTTTAATATATTTATTAAAACTCTTTTTGTACTTTTGGTCGGGTTCAAAGCGTTTTTCAACTAGCCAAGATTTGCTTTGATTGGGCGTTCTCCATCGCTTTTTGGATGATATCAAAGCTTGCTGCATTGCTTTATACGGGTTTCTTGCTTACACCCTACAAGTTTTTTAGGCATATGTATTACAAGTATGGAACTTTGATATTTTTTTGCTCCCTTCCTGTCCTGTTTGGAGCCTTAAGTGGTCTTTTCTCGGCTTTCCTTTCAGAGAGTACAATACGGATAATTTCCCTTTATTTATCGCCTTCACGAAGATAAAAACTAATTTTTAGTTGAAAGATACTTATTTCGTTTTTTACTTTTACTACTAAAGCACAGTTCTAGATAAAGCTTTTATTGCATTTGGCCCTCTTGAATATTTTAATTAAAAATAAGTGGCTTTTTGTGAAATTGTTGATAGAATTAAGTTTATTTTAGACTGTACAATGCTGTTTTTAGCATAGTTTACTAAAATAGTTTAAAACTTAGGTCACATATCGTATTGTTAACTATAAGCTTAATCACAAGCTTAGTTTTTTATTTTAAGTTATTCAGTTATTCAACTTAAGCTATTTTTATTAGCTACCATTAGTTTGCTATTCCTCAATAGATTTTATATTTGAAGAAAATAAATTTAATTGCTGTACGAAGAAACTCCACACTAATGTTGTATCAGAAGAAGAGTTGACATAAGTCTACGCTGAGTTCATCAGATCTTTAAGCTACGTTATATAAGATATATTTTATTTATTGCGAGTTCAATATCTTGATCTAAATTAATTTTTGATAGTCAATATACAGGGTAGGGCAGAATAACAGCGATTCTGAACTGACTGTAAACAAAAAAGTCATACCAAAATCGCCCGTTATTCTGCCCCAACCTGTATAAGTGAATTGCAAAAGATAAAATTCATAATTTGTTAGCACCAATTATAAGTGCTAAATCATTTTAAAATGTAACTCAAGCTTTTCTATAAGTATAGTGGTATGACACCCATGTGACCTATTTATCATTGTTTATTGATTTTATAAATGGGAGACAAAAAGGATATAATAAGTATTATATATACCATTTTTACTTTGATTTAAACATTTTACATTTTTGATTTCAACGTTATGTATTTTAATTTCAATATTTTGCATTTTGGTTTCAACATTTTGCAAATCAATTTCAACATTTTATACTTCGATTTCAACATTTCATATTTCAAAATCAATATTTTACTTCAATTTCACCATTTTGTGTTTCAATTTCAATATTTTATACTTCAATTTCAATATTTTACATTCGAAATTCAACATTTTATAATTCAATTTCAATAATTTTTAGTTTTAGTGATTGCATCATATCTAGTTTTAACTACAGACTCATTGATTTCCTCAGCATCAGTGTTTTCATTTGGTAGATTGTAATTTAATATAAGGGATATACAAATATTTTTAAATATGAAAAAAGTGAGCAATAATTATTATTTACCCAAGGCAATCTGACCAGGAAACAGATATTACTGATGCTCAAACAAGCTAAAACTTAAAATAAAATAAAATAAAATAAAATAAATAAAGTTGATATAAAACAGATGGATCTGCTCAAAGCAACGTGAAATTCAAACAAAACACACCAACCAAGTTAGAAGTGGAAACTACTATACATTCATAGCAGTGGATGAAGGGGGATCATGCGGTTCTTTTTCCTCATCTGTTGAGGATATGTAGTGGCACAAAGCTGATAGTACTGGTGTGGGTGCATCATGGAAATGGGGGTCAAGATAACAAAGGGGTGCTTACAACTCAATGTGTGCAATGAGGAGGGTAAAAATATAAGCTGTAAGTGCTTTTTCAGCCTCAAGGTGTACTTTAGGTAGGGCCGCAATGGTTGCAAGGTTGCTGTGGGTAATGTGGGTTTTTGGGCTGAACTTTTCAACTGCAGCAACTTTTTGAACAGCTGAATTTGCTACCTGATAGTATTAAAGATGTTCTTTTTTTGTTTAGGAAGCATGGTACTAGGTAGGATAGAAGGTGGCAGGCCTGTAGCCAGTACTACAATTGATTTTACAACAGCTTTATAGGTTAGGTGACATTTGGAGGATACAACTGCCTCTTTAGCTAGTTGGTGGTAACTTTTTAATGGGATGGCATCAGGGTGAGGCATATAATGGTGCTTTAAAAATTAGGTCACATAATAAGTATTGAGGTTCATTTGGGATGGAGGGAGCCCAGTCCATTCAGATTCAGGGATAAGCTCACCCAATTCACTAACCTCAATCAAAAAATTCCATAGATTTTGGTTGTAATTTAATTAAATTACTTGCATATGGATTATATGTTAAATTTTGCTAAAAGGATGGTTTAGAATTTACTTTAATCCATTCTGGCTTCTGATTGGTGGGTTCAGGAGAAGAGGTTCATTGAGTTAATTTTTGGTTGGTTGATTTAATGGTTTCTGTGGCTAACACTTTTGGGGGAGGGGGAAGGATAGTGCCACATTCAAAAAATGTTATTGGATTAACTATGAAATCCTTGTGCAAAAAGTTGGGTGTGGATGCTATAGCCTATGAGATGGAGAGGCAGCGACATTTTGATTGGTCTAGTTCAAAACAGGTAGAGCAAATAGTGCACCCTCCATCCACTTGAGCCCAAAAAGGATGTTCTGGGGCAGAGAGGATAAAGATGTGAGGGGGGATTGAAAGGGCTATTTCTGTTGATACTGGATGAATAGCTATGAAGGTGCAGGGGCCTGCCAGGTAAGTAGCACCATTGGGAACCACAAATTGTATTAAGGGATTAAAACCATATTCTGATAATCCAATGATAATTTTATTCATTAAAATTTTAGGATGTAGGTGGGTAGAGAGAGGCCTGCAAACTGAACCACAAGAGTGGTATCAGTGGGAAAGTGAGTATGAGTAGTTGGGAGGGGGTGCCCTGGAACACCAGGGAGATGGTAGCTGCTACTGCAGCATCAGCTTCTTGAGAAGCTGAGATCAGAATACCCTTGAAGAGATAAAAGTCAATGAAGCCTGCAGGCTGCATAACAGCCTGGGCTAATTTGAATAGATTTATCTGAATAGGGGATGTTGGAAATTTGACTATGGGATCTGCTAGTTGGCAGGATAACCAGTATGAAGACTGGTCAGCCCTTGCCATTTCATCTTAGGTGTCAGGGCCAGCAGCTCAGCTAACCCCTTGGCATGTCACCCATGCCATTTGGGGATCCCCTATCCTCATTCCCTAAACAACAAAATAAATATAAACTTAAATTATAAAAGAGAATGAGCAAAGGGAGATATTTATTGAAAGGGAAGTGTCAGGTATTTATACTATTTACAAAAGGGCTACTGCACCCATCACTGACCTATTGGTTTTTCTGCTGGTTCTTCCAGCCAGCCACTCTTCTTCTTCTTCTACATTATTCTCTTCTCTGGCATTGATCCTCTCACTCCATCCTTCCCAATATCCAAATTAGTTTTGGCTCATCTTCGGCCTTAAGTTGCTGGTGAGCCATATAAAATATTAATCTAAATAAAAATCAAATTTGTATTTGACCTTCAAGTTGATAATAATGCGCTGAAAACAACTTTGGTTGCTCGCTTGACTTGGAATATCTTGGCATCTCACTGACATCTATTCTTATCTTATCTTGATAATAAATGCAGCACTGGAAACAACTTCAGCCACCTCAAACTTATAATTATTGGATCCACCAACATTGGATTAGCAGGCAGCAAATTTATGGATGAACGATTGAAGCAAATACATTGGCTTTCTGCCAGGAATCCCACAATGGACCACAAATGGCAGTTAGCATTGACCACTGATTCTGCTGACTGATATCAATTGGATCATCCTCAGCTATTAGTTGCCAGTGATCCTTATACTAATTCAGGGCCACCAATTGGCCCCATTCAAACCTAAATGCCAAACTCAGCGGAATACTAATTTCAGCTCAACTCAATTTGGGGAGCAACTAACTAGCAATCATATCAAATCATATAAAATTTAGTCAATAAGCCATTCTGCTGGGACTGGCCATTTCATTCCAAATAACAATTAATTATTGGAGGATTTCATCTGGTTAAAATTCTGACAGGGGAACAACTTACCATATTCAACCTGAAGGCCAAATTGAATGTTTCTCCAGGGGAGCACAAGGGGGCAACATGGCATCATCTGGGTTTAGATGAGATGTAAGGCTAAGTATTTAGGCAGAACATAGCATCCTGAAGGATTTAGAGGGCTAGCTGAGCCATCTTAAGCACATTTTAGCAATGGATGAAAAACATTAGAAGGTGGCACACCACTGCCCCACATGGGGGCAGCAGGCATCAAATGCACCAACATAGATAACTTGAATAGGGTGATGACAAGTGAGGTTGTTTTTACTAAATGAAAACTATGATTTGACTAAAAGTGAGCAAATTGAGAGCAAAAAGTCTTGATTTCAGATATTGAAGTGAAAGAGAAAAGAGTGAGCAATAAAATACTTGCACTATTTCAGCAGAAAATAATAAAATAAAACTATCACCAAAATTGTGTTAAGATTAAATTATAAAAATGATAAAGTTTAAGTATAAAATGTTGAAATTGATTTGTAAAATGTTGAAATTGAAATGCAAAATATTAAAATTTGATTTTTAAAATGTTGAAATCATAATGCAAAATGTGAACAATGATTTGCAAAATCTTGAAATTGATTTGAAAAATGATGAAATTGAAATCCAAAATGTTGAAATCAAAGTAAAAAGGTATAAAAATCAATTATGAATATTTTCTGTTTATTTAGGCATGGCTATAGGTCTGGGGATTGTATCATACCTTTAATACATCCTTTTTTATGCAAATAGGAGTGTAAGATTTCTTTAGGTTATGGTTTGAGGTTTCATATGATAGGGTCAAGACTGAAGACTAAAAAATAATACTATAATGAGTTTATTATGCGTTAAGAACTTCTATATTAAACTAGCGGAGTTACCCGTGCTTCGCTACGGTGTCTATAGAATTTCAGGTGATTCGAATTGATTAATTTAGATTTTATATATAGTTAAGCAATAATTACTCGGCTAAATCTAATTGCTCAATCGAAGCAACCAAAAAGACCAACCACTCAGCTAAAACTAACTGAACTTATCAAATCAACCAATAACTAATCACCTCCAAAGCTAAACTGTATCCTATCGATTCGACCAAAAACCATCAACCACTCGGCCAAATAAAATAAACTTATCAAATCAATCAGATTCTAAATCATTTTAGCTTTTATATTGGTAGATAGCTATCAATAAGTTCAGAAACAATCAAACCTATTAAAAATTCCAACCTCACACCACTTAGCTAAAATCTATTAAGTCTGCCAAATCAATTAAACCATCAATCTCTTATCTGAAACTATTGAGCCTATCGAATCAACCAAAAATAAACCACCACTCAGCAAAAACAATTATTGAACTTACAAAACAGCCAAAAACTACCAACTAAATATCAAAGCCTATGAAACTATTGAATTAAATGAATATGAAAATACACAGCCAAATTGCTATATAATTACCATTAGAAATATACGTTCTAGATCTTATATAGAACTGATGTTTAAATTTATATGATTATATTAAACAATTACATATTAGCATTCCGTTCCCAAACTTTATAGAATACTTGTGCCAAGTTTGGTGATTTTTGGTTATTTGCTCGAGATAATGCATCTATATAAACAAATTAACATACTGATTCTTTTGTAGATAAAATTTGAGATTAATTCTTGTTGATACCCAGTTTAACACAGATTTGTTTGTGGGCTTAAAGTTCATCTGATAATCTCATAATTTTTATATTTGTAGATGGTTATCGATAAAACTAAGTAATCAAATTATACTGAATCAATATAAATTTACCAACCATTCAGCCATACCCAGTTAAACCTATCGAATTAACTAAACCACTAAACCACTTAGCTAAAACCATTAGATTAAAAATCAACCAATCACCAACCGCTTCGTAAACCAAAGCTAAATGTATCGAAGCAACCAAAATCACAACTACTTACTAAAACCAATCAACTTTATTAAATCAACCAATCACTAACTTTATTTAAACCGTTAAGCTTATTAATCAACACAAACCCACCAACCGCTCGACAAAACCATTTAAACTACCGAATCAACCGAATATCAAACTTCTCGGCCGTAACAATATACCAATTTCCATTAAAAACATATAAAATTTTCACTTGTTACATATAAAACTTATTATTTTACTATGAAAATTAAAAATAGGGCTTCAAGGTGCACACGGACCCCCTCCCGTCCACCTATAGCCAAATTTTTAGAGCTCTACATGCTCTAGTTTTGGCTAGGCATCGCACACACACATACACATTTGCTTTTATATATATAGATTACGTCAGGATTCGAACAACTGACCTTTTACAGAGTTGAAGTTTAGAGCCAAAAGCTGAGCCGATTATGCTAGAGGAGATATTTTTAAAATCAATTGGACTTTTGATTCAAAGTTTTGATTTAGATAAACTTGTTAAATACCCGAATGACCACTAACCACTTAACAAAACCGTTTAAATATCAAATCAGCTGAATATCAAACTGCTCGGCTGTAATAATATAGCGAATACCATCGAAGTATATATAGGATTTTCACTTGTTACATATAAATTTTTTTATTTTACTATATTTTCCCCATGTTTTAATAGTTATTCTGCTATTCGGGGCGGAGACAAATACAACAAATCAAAGATCATAAAAATTGATCCAGCCGTTCTTGAGTTATAAATGGTGTAACTAACACGGCTTTGTTTTATATATATATATATATATATATGTAAAGGGTTTTAAAGAGGCGTGCTGCTGATACATGGGCCTTTTTTTAACAATTTAATTAGAGCTTGTGGCACCTGCTGCTATAATTACACAATATAGTGTGCTTGTAACACTCTATATTTTTTAAAGTAGAGGTTAAGCTATTTAAGTTCAAGAATGTCTGCTATAAGGTGTATCTGCTTTGTGTGTTGAAATACATATATTATTATGTCTTAATACTTTGCCAACCAAACAAATTGCATCTGAGTATCAGCTAGCCACCGTGCATTTTTTAACAGCTAAAAGAATGCAGCTATTGCCAAATGGGGAGATCTCCTCAATTGGTCATGTACTGATAGTTTAAAAAATATGGAGATCTCCCCAATCAGTCAACAAAGTGTTAAATATTCTTGACCAAAAAGACTCTAAGGTGTGGTTTCTATTGATAGAATAACATGTAGTCTTAGTACTAATGAATTAGGGAGGATACCCCAGTGGTAGAGTATGGACCCTCTACCACTGCCTCCCGAGTTCGATCCCGGCAATGGACTTTGGGTAGGGGACGATTTTGACTGTGTTGGTTTTGCGCACCAATGCCCCAAACCGAGATAGCGAATAGCAAAGGCGGTCCATGGAGTTCCTGGCCTATCATACGCCGCGCATGGAGGTTTTCCGGGTTTTATCCTCCTTCCCATTTTCTTCACTTCCTAATCGGTGTGGTATCGTCCCCAGATTGGCCCACCTCGAATAAAATTTAGTACTAATGAATTTTTTGTAGACTTTGTTAAACAGGTAAATTCTCTAGTAACTTATTTAGCTAAGTATGATGTTGCTGTTATTTAATTCACCTAACAATATACAAAAATTCATAGTACACTATCATGGTCTCAAATAAAAGATGTCAAAGCACTACTCTACATATTAATTATATTGCAATAATAATTGCTAATATCAACTGATATTAAAAGTCAATAAAATGGTTTGATCTAGTTAAATACTTGTCATTATTTTAATAGACAATGAGCTGGCTCATTAAGGAGGTCTAAAAAAGTTAATCAGTGTACTAGCATTTATAATTTAACTATTTAATCATTACTACAACTTAATGTGCACTTGGCCTTTATATGGCCTTTTATATTTATAACTTGCATATAGTATGACTTTTTGACTTGATCTAGAATCTGATGCTGATGTGATGCAGAGTATTGGTGCAAAGGGTACTACTAGGCCATATGTTCTTAATGGAGTTAGATCATGTTAGACTATGGATAGACTAAGCATTTAGTAATTTGAGTTGTAAAATGACACTAAATTAGGAACATTCCTTTAGGCTACTAATATTTGTTATATATAGTGATAAGTATAAATGAGTTGTAAAGCCTGAAAAAATATATAATGTTGCAATGGCAGTTAGTAAAATTAATGTAATTAGATAGATATGTTTCTATAGACAGAGAAATTTTATTTTTGCAGATATTAATCTAGGTATAAAAAATATATAATTATCTTCTGTCAAAATTTTCTAGTCAGTAGACATATCATATTATAGAAAGACAATTATATCTTTCTTACCAAATTTAGATGATTGTATATGTAATTATAAAGGAATCAAATATTTTGCTTTTTAATAAAAATTATAGCAGTTTAATGCAGATTTTTTATCAACAGTAAAAAACACTATACTGATTAGTATATATCAATTAGGTTTGTGGTATGAAGTGGATGAGCTATCATGTACATTTATCTGCAAGGTTTTTAAAAATTAAAAATATTGGGTATTTTCTTATAGTGTGCATATTATGACAAAGTTAAAAATATAACAATTACATTTAACATTGGGGGGTTCTGGTTGTAGGGTATGGACTTAATGGCCACTGACTCTTGAGATTCAAATACACTAAATTAACTTTTAGTATTAAAAATTATGACTATGTTGGAATTGTGAACCAATGCCCAAACTAAGATAGTGCATGGCAAAGCAGTCTATGGAACTCCTGGCCTATCAGAACGCTGTGCATGGAGGGTTAACAGGATTTATCCTCATTTTTTATTATTTTAAGTTGATCTGACCAAACATCTTAACAAATTAATTATCTGCTTAATTTTTAATTAACTAAAATTTAGATAAAGGTTTTGATCAACGTTGCCTTTCTACAAAGTAATTTGGTGCCTCGATTTGCTGTATTAAACTACATTTTTGGAAACCATCCCCAATTATAGGTATTATTAAATATAATAATTGATATCTTGCCACTCCGCTGAAGCTAAACCTAATTTATTAATTTCTTTGTTTTTCTCTCTCTCACAGCTGCATTATTAAGGCACTTTTATATCTATTTATTATTTCTCTCTGGCCACAATGCTACTGAAAAATGCATTATAAATATAATTCATATAATTGGCCAATCCCTCAAGTCAGTGTAAAATTGTTGCTATCTTGATTTAATAAATTATCTGTTTTCCAGAACATTTATGAAAGCGCTCAATATTTCTAAAAGCAGGTTGGTTACCAAATATTTGTTACAAAGAACCTGGGATTCAATAGGTTCATAAGGATGGGATTAGATTTGAAAACGTTATCTCTTTAGGTTTGAGTTGCTTGTTGCTGAAGCCAGAAAGTCTAAGGGAAACACCACCTGTGAGCCATTCTACCATTGGCAGTACTAGATACTATAGTGTGCATTATTTTATCTAAATAATACCTTTTAGCACCAAGTGCATAATTATCTCTCTCAGCATAACAGTTATCTTAAATGTACCTGAAGTTTGAAAATGGGCTTGAAGCTGTAAACTAGTGGAGAGGTCAATGAAGACAAAAAGATGGGGCAAAATAGACTACTTTATTGAGTTAGCAAGTGTCAATATTTATAGGATATGTTGGAATGTGGTGCCTAAGGGACCTCCATAGCCATGTACAATCAGGATCTTTCAAAAATCTTCTGGATCAACCGCCTAGTTGATGCCCTCATTGTTCTGCATCATCCTTATGACTGTTATAGTGAGGTCCATGCCTCTCAAGGTTTAGTAAGCAGAGGTAAAATTCCTGAAGGCATTTCCATCAAATTTTGTGTGCATGATGCTTTCTGATCATAGCTATCAGTGCCTCCAGGGACCAGTTTTGATTACAATGGCTTATGAGTTGACTTATTGAGGTTCAAATTAGGAATAAGGATTTTAACTCGCCCATCATCTCAAATCCTGACAACGCCCTTCTCAAGATCCTGTCAGAGGGGGTATAGGGCTAATGGAATCAGCCATGTACTTGGTTTTTCACTGACCCCTGATTGACATCAGTAATGGAGGACTTGGGGTTCACCTTTTATGAATGACCATGTAGGGTCTGGACCAAAGAATGTCAAGATTGTTCTGTCAACCTCCAGGTAATAGTGATAAAAGAGAATGAGGGAACCTAATAAAAAATGGGTAAGGAGGGTCAGCCATCATTAAATTGGGATGTCTCTCTTTCTGTGGTGGTGACAACGTTTTGCATGGCTAGGGCTTAAAGCTGGACAATTTCATCAGTTAATGCCCTCATAATTAAATCAGAGTTTCAGAAACGGAGGTATTGAGCAGAAATTGAACGATACTTAATAATTGGGGGTAATGCCCATATAGAGCTTCAAAGGGGGACATCTTGATGATTTAATGGTAGCTTATTCAGCAAGCAAGGAGCTGAGTAAATAATGGTTCCAGCGGGTAATATCATAGGCAGCCATCTTTTACAAGATAGACATTAGGGTTCCATTATCACGTTCCACTGCCCCATTAGGTAAAAGACTTTTAAAGGGCAGTGAAACTCTGGTTAGTCAAAAAGAGAATTTAGTTCTTGGACTACCCGTGAGGTGAAATTTAGCACATTGTCTGAGAGTAAAGTTTGTGGGCATCCATTCTGGATGAAAATGTATTGAATAAGGAATAGGACCATGGCTTTTGCAGTGGCAGCGGGCATGGAAATTGCTTTTCCCATTAAGTTAGATGGTTTATGGATAATAAGATATACTTATGGCTGTGTAACCTGGTGGGCAGAGGTACCATTACATAAATACTTATGAAATAAAAGGGCCTGACAGAGCTATGACTGAATGCTGATATTGGAAACTGGCCTAATCTTGGGATTGACAAGTCATATAAGCCTCTAGAACTTCCCAGATGGTTTCAACCATTAAGTTTTAGTAGCAACGACTCTTCAGACATTTGTGGGTCTTTTTCACTGCCCCATGTCTCATGGTCATATGCCCTTATAGGATAACATTAGTTCAGAAAGAAGGGCTAAAATAAGGGAGTAATTTCTTGTTTGTTTTATTATACAGCATTTTCTCTATTTTTGAGTATCTTAGATATTTTTTAAGCTCATCTTGAATCTCAGTAGTCTCCAACTTCCATCATTCCAAGTGTCTAATTAGATCATACAGTCAGTCTTATTTGGGGTCAGGGTAGTGAGTACCAGTATATTTGAGAGGCTGTCAGTGTTCTGATAAATTGCTCCTGCATAATAACAATAGTAAAATCATAGTCTTGCAGCCTTAGGGCCCATCTTGCTAACTAGCCATCCAGGCCCTTCATCTTCTTCAGCCATAGGAGCAAGGAATGGTCAGTGATAATGTAGAAATGGGTGCTATACAAGTAGGTCCAAAAATTCATGATTGCCAATAAAACATCCAGGCACTCACACTCAGTAATGCTATAACTCCATTTGGCCTTGCTCTGGGTCTTGCTGTAGTAAGCCACAGTGTGATCAACCTGATTTTCATTGTGCTGAGCTAGGATGGCCCTAACAACAACAATTTCAATAGCATCAGTGTATAGTAAAAAGGGCCAATCAAAGAATGGTTGAACTAAAATAGTTTTGGTAAAAAGAGTTTTATCAATATCATGGTTTGATGACATGATTGAGGGAACCAATTGTAAGGATAAAGCTGGTCATCAGGAGGCCAAAAAGGTTAAGTTAACATGCTTTCCAGACCCCAAACATACCCTGGACCAATGCTGGGTTCAGGTGAGATATGCCATTTTTGGTCCTAGGGATGTGCATGGTGCTCAGCCCTGCATTACAAAAAGGGCATTAGAAAGCACCAGCTATATCATTAATAATGATAGTTCAATTTGGTTGCTCTGTGAATGGGGTTTAAAAACCCATTAAACTTTCAATATTGCAAAATTGGGTCAGCATTGCTTACAATCAATAACTCAAGTTTGGTCAATATTGAGCTACAGTACCCTGGTTGATGGTAGGGTGCACTTAATGGGTCGCTTAGACTTAGCACCATTTCACCTGATTAATGATTCACCTCCTATTTTTTTAATATGTTTCTATGAGACCAACTTTCCTCATTGGTCAACTTTTCTTAACAAATCCCCCATTAGTTTATGTTTTTTGAATATGGTTCCTTGGGCCTACCTGTGCACGGACCTCCTCAAGGAGGTCTCTAACAGTTCTGGTTAGTTTATTTTAACTAAATTATTTCCCATATCTAATGCACTGCTGGTCTGACCTGGTCCCATCCAGACAAAGTACCCAAGCACTCCTGAACCAATCTTCAGTTGGTTGTAGACTCCCCATTGGGGTCCAACCAAGTTTTGTTATCTATATGTTTCTTATACTATATACCGCGCTGTACACCCTTGCACTGGGTCCCTCTTGCTCTGGCATCCTCCGCGGTGCCCTGTTTACCATCTTGCTAATGACTAGTTCTCTGGTGGTGTGGCTGTGCATCTCGCACCACCTTGATGGGTATGGGAGAGTTACAGACACTCCCCTTACATTAATCAACCAACCACTTTATTTTACATGCACTAGAATTATCCATGTTTGTCTTTTGCTGAAGCAAATTGGTTGTGCCTGCCATTTATCATGGCCTCATTGGACTCACCACCATTTTCTCATTTGGCCAATGGTTGGTGCATCTCAGCGCTATTCTCACTACCTCCAACTGGGAAGTGCCCACCCTTCTTGATCATACCTGGTGGATTTGGACGCTTTGCATTCTGGGAGTCAAGATTTACCAACCTTTCCCCAAATTTTAATAAAGACAATTCAATTAGTATGATTTTTTTCTTAGCACCGCGTTCAGACAGTGCAAGTGGAATAATTGACAAAGTGCATGGTGGTGATGCCCTTGGATAACAATGCACAACCCGCTGTTGAAATGGGTATGGGGTCATCCACATCACAAGACGCGTTTTATAACGCTGATTTTTTATATAAAAACGAGCCAAATTTCATCTCTTGTGGCTATAGTTTGAGCCCATTACAGTATACCATATCACCCCAGAGAACCCGCGCTTAACCCCTGCCATGATCCACAGAACACAGGCGGTAAAAAGGAGTTACTTTTACACTATAATAATCTTTATGAAACTGCTAAAGATATGGTGGGATATGTTGCCTCAGTAGTAAGAGTGGCCAATTATCCCTCTCCATTCTAAGATGTGAAAACATACCCTGGAGGCATGTTTATGCCAATGAAAAGATTTCTGGTGAGGTGTTTGTGTTTTCTGCTTTGAATAAAGACTATTCAGGATATTTTTTGACCTCTACCCTTTCATCCCCTTTAGGGAAAATCAGCACAACTATTTTGGTGAATACAGGAGCCACTTAGAATTTTTTTACTAAGACCTAGCCAACTACCTTGATTTGAATTACTTGTCAGGTGGTATGGTTAGGGGAGGGGCTTCACAAGGTATTCCCACGCTGGAGGTTCTGGTGTTAGTGTATTTTCAAGTTGGAAAATATCATTTGGCTGACAGCTTCCAAGCAATTAAAAACCTTCTGTACCCCATTATTTTAGAAGTATAGTGGTGGTGAAATTTTGACGCCAGAACCAACTTTAAAGACAACACCTTGTCCTTAACTTTGAAGAATGGCCATGAATTAGTTGTCCCTTTGTCTGACGTGAACTCTCAGGGCGATCTGCCCCACTGGCCCAATATCTACACTCTCAGTCTTGCTCCGTTGCTGAAGCTCTCTCTGGAGGTACCCTTACCTTTCAGTTTGTAGGGGCTGGAATTTTTGTTTGATGCGGCTTCAGCTAATAAAATACCAGCTCATTCAGAGTTTGATTGCAATATAAGCTCACCGTTGATCTGTTGAGCATATCTTCTCCCATTTACCCTTTGACTTTACATGAGGAAGCTGCCTTGGATGTGTGGGTAAAAGAGCAGTTAGATAAAGGTGCAATATTTTAGCATATCTCCTCAGCGTGCCCTCCACTTATCTTTGTGGAGAAGGCAGATGGTACCTTAGGTCCATGTGAGACTATGGAAAACTCAACAACGTCACTGTACCAGACTTGCATCCCATCCTGTTGGAATCCAGATTACTCACTATGTGGAGAAGGCGAAAGTCTTCTCCAAACTGGATTGCTTAAATGCGTTCAATCAGATCAGGATTAATTAGAGCCAGAAGTGGCTAACCGCGTTCCATACTCATAAAGGAATTTTCCAGTTTTGGGTTATTATCTTTAGGCTGAAAAACGCCCCAGATATCTTTCAACGCCATATAAATGCAGCTTTGGGGGCCTTCTGGGTGTGTGCGCGGTGGCTTACATGGATGATATCCTGGTGTTTCCACCTGATCATGAGTTCCATGTTATACACCTGCAGCAAGTGGTGAAAAGTTTAAGGGCAGCCTTCCTTAGGCTGAAAATCAGTAAGTGTGAGTTCTTTAAGTCCCAGGTCACCTTCCTGGGCAACGTTATGTTTAACCAAGGCCACATGATAACTTCAGACAAGGAGAAGGCAATTTGTGAGTGGCTCACTCCAACTTTGGTCAAGAAATTGAGGAGTTTTTTGAAGACATGTACATTCCTGAGGAAATTTATGCTAAATCTTTCTAAAGTGGCAGCACCATTGTATAAGGCAAGTGGGGAAAAAGTGCTCCAGTGGTCCCCAATTTTTCATAATGCCTTCCAAGTGGTAAAGTGCATCCTGTTGTCCACGTCCATCCTTCACCATGTAGATCCAGAAAAAGAGTTCATTGTGGCTACTAATGCTCCAACTTTGCCATAGTTGCTGAATTATTACAAGTAGGCTATAATGAAATAGAGCAGCTGGTGGGATATTTTTTTAGAAAAATGTCTCTACCAGAATTAAACTACACCGTTTATGACAAATAATTATTGGAAGTGGTTGAGGCGCTTACCTATTGGCGTAATCACTTACATGGCTCATTCAACCATTCCATGTTTATACAGACCATAATGCCTTACTGTATTACGCACCTCTTGTCTTGACTACACGGCAAACCTGCTGTCATGAGACCATGGCCCAATTTGTGTTTCCTTATGAATTTACAAAAGTAAGAAGAATGGCTTGGCAGATGCTTTGAGCCAAAGCCCTGAACTAGCTCATATCCTAAAGAGGTAGAGGTACACAACACCCGCTTGGTGATTCCTCCAGGTATGATTGTGTATCAGCGTCCTTCTCCTTGGCCCATGGGCTGGCGCTTGCTCCTCTGGAAAATGTGGAGTAATATGGTATGTTCAGAAAGATAGTCCTTTCAAAACCTTTGTCAACTGAGCATACTACAGTCCTTTCCAAGAGCAGGTTAAATCAGGAGAACATTACCAGGGGTTACCACGTGAAGGATGAGATAGTGTAGTTTCAGGGGCGCCTATGGGTTCCTGCGGACCACTTTGCCTGGTAATCTTCTAGGACCATCATGACGGAATCACCGTTGGTTATCCTGGGAAGGTGAAGACTCTGGAGCTAATTTGTAACACTTAAAATTGGAAGAGGTTAGCCTTGCAGGTGGCCTTGTATTGTAAGGAGTGCCTGGTATGAAACCAAATGAAGCCAAATCGCCAACCACCAGCATGGTTGTTGGTACCAGCTCAAAGGCTGAAGGGCCTTGGACTTCTTTATCAGTAGACTTTATTGTGGAATTACCTGCATTTGATGGCTATGATGCCATCATGGTATTGGTAAGCCGTTTTACTATGTTTGCCCAATTTGATTTCTGTAGAACCACGGTAACCACAGTTGAGATGGCTAGTCTCTTCTTATATCATGTTTGCTCATCAAAGGGGTCCCCAAGAAATAATTAGTGATCAGGGGCCCCAGTTTACCCCTGTATTTTGAGAAAAGTTGTTTAAGGCTCTTCAGATTTGCCCCTGACATTCAACTGCCTATCACCCCCAATCAGATGGGCAGACTGAGTGAACCAGTACTTGGAGCAGTTCATGTGGTGTTACACCGCCACAGATTATTCAGATTAGATTTTTCATCTCCCATGGCCCAATTCAGCTATAACAATGCCCAACATTAATCAATTGGTCATTTCCCCTTCTTTGCCAACTATGGCTTCAACCCCGCCTTCAACATGGAGCCCAATTGTGAATACAAGGTGGAAGCGGTGGTGGACTTTGCAAAAACGATCAATAAAGTACACCAGGGGTAAGCAAAACTTGGATGCAGCTATGCAGGCTTATAAGTAGAATGCGGATGGGAAGAGACAGGTAAAACCTGCATACAAGGAAGGGGATCTCATAATGCTGGCTTCTAAAAAATTTCAATCAAGCAACAATGCAAAAAACTAGGACCAAAGAGGATTGGCCCCTACCGCGTTGTTAGAAAGGTGGGCCATGCCTCATACCAGCTAGATCTCCCTCCTCATTCCAGATCTTCTCTGTGTTTCATGAGAGCAAACTGACGTTGTTTGAGGGCCTCCCACTGGAGACTCCAGAGAATTATTTCATGGATGTGGCTCCAGAGTGGGAAGTAGAGGAGATCATAGCCTCATGACAAGTAAGAAGAAGGATTGAGTACCTTGTATTCTGAAAGGGGTTTGATGCAGCGAAGAACAGGTGGGTACCAGCGTGCAACTGTACCCATGTCCAAAGCCTGATTAAAGCTTTCCATGAGCATTTCCCCAGGCTGCGAGACCTCAGTTTAAGAAAACCATTACCACTATGAAGTTGGTCTCATCCCACAAGAACTTTTCTTCTGGCAAAAGCCCCTAAAGGGGGTGGAGCTACTAAAGGATGAGAGGGTAATGTCATGGCTTGATGACATGATTGTCAGAACCAGCTGTAAGGATAAAGCTGGTCATCAGGAGGCCAAAAAGGTTAAGTTAACATGCTTTCCAGACCACAAACATACCCTGGACCAATGCTGGGTTCAGGTGAGATATGCCCAGGTTGGCCTAGGGATGTGCATGATGCTCAGCCCTGCGTTACAGAAAGGGTGTTAGAAAGCACCAGCTATATAACTAACAACGATGTTCAATTTGGTTTCTCTGTTAATGGGGTTTCAAAACCTATTTAATTTTTTATATTGTAAAATAAGGTCAGCTTTGCCTGCAATTTATAACTCAAGTTTGGTTGATCTTAAGCTACAGTACCCTGGTTGATGGTAGGGTGCATTTATTGGGTAGCTTAGGCTTAGTACCATTTCACCTGATTGATAATTCACCCCTATTGTTATAGTATGTTTATATAAGGCCAACTTTTCTCAATAGGTCAACTTTCTATTAATAAATACCCCATCAAATTACGTTTTTTTGATATGGCTCCTTTAGCAAACCTGCGCGCGTACCTCCTCAAGGAGATCTCTAACAGTTCTGGTCAGTTTATTTTAATTAAATATTATTACCATATCTGGTGCACCGCTGGGCCTCCCTGGTCTCCTCCAGACCAAAGCACCAAAGCACTCCTGAACCAATCTTTACAAAGGTTGTGGACTCCCCATTGGGGTCCAACCAAGTTTTGTTATTTATATGATATCTCCTATTATATACCGCGCTGCACACCCTTGCTATAGGTCCCTCTTGCTCTGGAATCCTCCGCGGTGCCCTGTTTACCATCTTGCTAACAACTAGTTCTCAGATGGTGTGGCTATGCAACTCACTTTATCTTTCTGGTAACGAAAGAATAACAGACACTCTCCCTACACTCAATACATTAAAAGCCTGTTCTTGTTCAGGCTGCCACTCAAAAGGTACATTTTTATGTAGAAGGTAGACCAGGGGCTTCAGCTAGATTGGATAACTGAGGAACGAAATGATGGTAATGACCATCATGCCCAGGAATACTTGAATATCTCTAAGTCTCTGAGGGTGTGACATCTTCTTAATGGCGTCAACTTTATCCAGGATGAGCTGGATACCATTTTATGAGACTTTATTTTCAAGAAACTCAATTTGGACTTAAAAAGAGCACTTTGAAGGCTTACGCTTTATTGAGGCCTTTTTAAGATGGTTAAAGTTTTCCCAGTGGTGTTTCACATGTCCATTAAAGGTTTTTGAAAAGAAAGTGATATTATCAAGGTAAATGAGGGCACAGGATAGTTTCAAGTCCCCTAGTATTCCATCCATGGCACATTAAAAGGTGGCAGGCGCGTTGCAAAGCCCTGAGGCATTCTCATTGTCTTAATTAGACCCTCATTGGATATGAGTTCACATTTGGATTGATCTTCATGGGCATGCTCTACTTGCTAATATCTGCTAGCAAGATCCATAGCAGAAACTATTTCAGAGCAGCAAGCAAGCGGAGAGAGTCATCATATATGGGCAAGGGGTAACTGTCCTTCTTGGCAATGGAGTTAAGCCATTGATAGTACATCATCGCCTGATAGCTGCCATCCTTCTTCTGAAGTAACAGGAGGGAGAGGCCCAAGGACCACGCGAAGGAACCAATAGCCCTGCTTCAAATAGTTGATTATGCTCAATAGTCACCTGATACTCTTCAACTTTTCTTTTTAGGTAGGGATGAGATCAAAAAGGGGAGCATCCTAGTCTTCATGTGATGCAAAACGCCAAAATATCCCAAAATTGTAGATAAAGATTGAGAAGAGATTCGAGTATTCCTCCAATAATTTCATTATCCTGGCTCTGTTGCTCACTAGTGAGCTCCTGTACTATAAAGGTGTCAACTAGAGCTACTAATGGAGATTTTTCTAGCCTAAAAGCTCATAAATTTCTAAATCTATGGACATCATAAATGGCTTCTAAAAGAAGGAGGAAAACATAAGCGGTGGGAGTTTCAGGCCCCACTATTCTAGGTTTATCAGTGAGGTTAGCCCATAACGCCAGTATGGATCTAGCATAGGCGGAATCTAAAATTCTGGGACAGTTCAGGACCTCCTTAACAGATGGTTTATCTAGGCCCCAGATTTCAAGCAGTTGTCTGGAGGTAATATTGATATAGACCTGGGTGTCATTGATATCCTGGGACTTTGGTGGTATAGTGGTCGTCTTAGGCAAATAAATTGGCTTGCCTTCTTGGCCATCTATTGCAAGAGGGGGCATCTGCACATGAGAACCCCTTACACAATACTTGACATCAATCCAGCCTTTGCTCTCCAACAAGCAATGTTAAGCTTTGATCTTTGTCTTGGCGTCATAGAAGGTTTTGAAAGCCAGTGGGAACTGGTGTCCAGCAGGGATAAAAATACCTCATCATTTTGCAAGACAGCTGAACAATATTGGAGAAAATAATTCCCTAAGATAAGGTCATAGCTCATATTGTCTAACACAATTGTGGAAGTATTCAGAAAGCTTCCCAAAGCAAATGAGTAGATAGAAATAGGCTCCAATGGATTAAGTGCATTGTCCCAGCCATTCTGTATTCCATGTAATGGACAAGTCTGGAGTAACTTTGATGTGCTTCATTAATTTAGATGAAATGACATCTATGGGGAACCACTTTCAACAATGGCATGGACAGGGATTTTGTGGATTTTAACAGTGACGCATGTAACTAAGCTCCCAAATGGTAAGGATAGAGTGAGAACATAGATTTATCAGAATAAGAGTATGTAGTATCAGGTTAATTATTATCAATGGGTACCAAATCATGTTTTTCTGGTACAACATTGATAGGCTCATTAGAAGTCACTAAACATTCTTGAGGTGGTACAGGGATGTCTGCACAAAGTGCCTCGTCCTTCATGCTAATGGTCCTTTTTCCACCTCCTCAGCTGTCTCTTTCAAAAAGTCTCGGCGCTATGACGGAATCCATTGTAAAAGGAGCAATGAGGCTGTAATTCTTCTGGTCTCATCAAACGTGGATTTGAGTGTGACTGGAGGAGGTGCATTTTGTTAAATTGGGATGCAAGGTAGACGCAATAATTTCATTAAGAGCTCACTTTATTTCCTAGTAGAGGTAAAATTGCTCTTCAGGAAAATCATGTGCATCTGGACCTTAGGGTAAGATCTTAATATGGAGATAATCGCAGTTATGGCGTCATCCAAGGTAATGAAATTAGTAGTTACCAAAGGTTGTACTTGCCATAAAAATGGCTGACAAACTCCATGGGGCTTTCTCCTTTATTCAGCTGGAGCCCATGAACGCCTGCTTCTGAATTGCCAAAGTTTGGTTGGTTCTGAATTCCTAGATTAGATTGATATAGACCTGTTTCCAAGTATGACATTCCTTTATATGGGGAGTCATAATCTCCTTGGCAGTACTATTTAAGAAGGAATGGATGTGACTCATCTTCTGCTAGTCTGTGGCCTCCTCCATCAAGCTTTCACAAGCGTACAGGAAGGATGAAATACTTTCCTGCCTGGAGTGAACATCTCCTTGATAATAGGCTTAAAGTTAGTCAATAGAGGGGTGGAGAGAGTATTGACACCATGAACCAGTGCAGGTTCAGAGATCTCAGTTTCTGCATAGTCACAAGGGGCTTGTTGATCCAATCATTGTCTTAATCCTTCCAAATCCCCTTGAATGTCATCCCAATTTCGGTTTACTGAAGTAATGGATGCTTTGTGGGAAACCTGCTCCTTTAGTACTTGGTTCCAGCACGTTGGAGGAGCAGCTGAATCTCAAAGCTGCCCCAACGAGTTTTGTACCCCTGACATGTTTGATCAAGTTGAATGATGTGATAATTGGTGAGCTTGGTGAAGGCACTGAAGTTATTCATTTTATCCAACTAGGCTCTAAAAAAACTCTGGGGTTGAAGGCATGCTGTCTACTCAAAGCTTTCATCCTTGGGCCACATTGCATATTTGATCACGTAAGGCAATAAGCGCTGTAAGTACATCTTTTTTCTAGGAGTTGTTAGGATCACTAGGGGTAAGTACTGCGAGACTAGAAGCCCTTGTGGCCCACAAGGACCTTTGGGCCCTTTCGGTACTTCAGGGCCTTCTAAATCCTGGGTCCCTTTGGGCCCAACTTCCAGAGGCAATATTGCGTGAGGCTAACTCCTGGTAGTGTTGCTGGAGGGTCCACACAAGTTCTTTGATCTGGTTTAGGCGCTGGTTCCAGGAGGTCTCAAGGAACTGCATGTTTTGATGAAGCTTGTCCTCGAGGTAACCTGAAATTCTGCTATCCAACATGTCAAGCTGAATATGAGTTTTGTTGATTAACCAATGGTCATTGATAATGGCTTCCCAATTGTCATGAATGAAGGAGGAGGCCACGGTATAAATGTTAACAATATTTGAGTGTATGGTTTGAGTAAGCCCTATTTGTCATGATTATTATGGTGATGCAACTAAGATATTTTAGGAGGAAGTGTATGGCTGGGCGAATGAGGCTTTGGAGATAGCGTTCAGTACCCAAAGTTAATTCTCGCTATGGTAGTAGGGCTGAGTTATATAAATCTCACATTGTGGAGGGCACTGAAAAGGCATGGGAACAACTGGAGCGTCCTCACACAGAGTAGATGTCATTCAATATTGTTTAATAATCTCTTTGAGGTTCTCATATTGGAGTTGATACTGATTTTGATAAATGGAGGGTAAGTTGAATTGAAAAGTGGCCCAAAATTCTAAGCTTTCAGGCTGTATAGGAGGTACTTCATACTTATAGGTGTTATCCATTAAGTTACACTTTCAATTAATCAGAAGTTTGGTCTTCATATTTGCTATTATTGTCCATTTTATGTGGTAGAAGTTTTCACTTGGACAGCTCAGAGATCCCTGTAGTGAGCACCTTTTGTCTCAGAGTTACAGTTCTATTGACTGTAGCTAATGTTCAAAAATGGGCTAAAGCTGTAAAATAATAAAGATGTCAATGAAGACAAAAATATGGGCGAAATAGAATACTTTATTGAGATATAAAGTGTTAATATTTATAAGATATATGGAGACATGATGCCTAGGGACTCCATGGCCCTGTAAAATCAGGATCACAGTTTTCTGAATTGACCACCTGGTTGAAAACTAATTGTTTTGCATTGTACTTATAATTTCAACGGCGGGGCCACACCTCTCAAGGTTGGGAAAAAGAGGTGAAATTTCTAAATCATCTCAATAATTTCGTGCACTTAATGATTTCTGATTAAAGCTCTCATTAGTGCTTTAGGGACCGGTTTTGATCATGATAGCTTGAGAGTCACTTATTGAGGTTCATTTGGAAGATGAGGTTTTTGATCGCTTATCATATCAAATTCTGAAAATCTCCTTTTGCTTTTTCTCAGGATTCTGTCATCATACAGATTAACTGTTATTTAGTGCAACCATACTTGTTCTGATTGTAGTTGATACCTCAGCACTAATTACAACTTTCAAAGCTCATTAAAGGGGCACTTTTTACTGACCTATACACCTACTGTTTGATTATGGATTAGCACTTTTGTGATGGAATAGAGCTAAAGATGGAGGGGTCAGTGCTCTCGCTTTCATATCTTATCAGAAACTGCCTCTCTGCATCTCCTAGTCCAGTATGAAGAACATTATTGAAAAATAGAGTTTCACGTTTTTAGTTTCTACTCAGAATTTGAGAAGGCTGTATGTTGGATTTTGAGAAAACGAGCTAATCAAATTCATCACTTCTAGACTGAGCTGTAACAAGTTAACCCTTAAACCTATCCAAATGAAAACGACTTCAGGAGTCTCATCCCCAATTTCTGAGTCACGTGGGGTGGCGTTTCCACTGATTTGGTCAAGTGGGTGGTGAAGTACATTGAGGATGCCCATGAGGTGGTCAATCTGGAAGACCAGGAAAGATCCTTAATGGATGGTGCTGTGACAATCCTTGAGGCACCATGTTTCCACTTACCCTAGAAATATTGACACCTTTTAACCTAATAAATTATTTGGTATTCTAACCCATTTTCATTTTTCTTCTCAGACTTTTTGCGAATTTGCAGCTTTGAGCTTACCTTTAAATCTTGGAAACAGTCTAGAGAATTGTAACACCAACAAACGTGGTGCTCACTACAGGGGGCTCCAAGCTTACCAAGTAAAAATGTCTATCACTATGGAAAATACTAGCAGCCCTGAAGACCAAGCTGCTGGTCTTTTTAGAAGTGTTGCCCGATGGGTTAGTAGCATGCAATGTGAAATACCAGCCACTCAATCTGAAAGGTTAGAATTATGGGATGCATTCCAGTTCTCCCTGCCTTCTATCAATGAAAATCAGTACCAATTTCAGTAAAAGATTCTTAAAAGGTTGTCCAACAATTAATAAATGGCATCTACTCCGTGGGTGCCCGCTACAGCCATTCCCATGCATCTTCCATTCCATCTACCGTGTGGGCCTTTATGATTTGGCCCAGATGCCAGCAGGAGAACTCACACTGGGCCCCAAACACTACCTTTGCAACTTTGTTCACCCAGCTATCCATCACCTACTTCAACTAGTTGGGTTGCACCGTCAGGAGTCTCCCAACAACTGAGGCTCACCCAGGCCATGTACACTCACATCGTCATTTTATAATGTAGCCTCCTACTTTGTTCATGACAACTGCAAGGTCATTATTGATAACTGATGGTTGATCAACGAAGTCTGAGATCAAATTGTGGTGTTAGATAGCAGAATATATGGCTATCTTTAGGACGATCTGCGTCAGAACGTCCAACTCCTCAAGGCAACTTGAAATAAGCACCTCCTTCAGGTTAAGGATCTGGTACAAACCCTACAACAACACTATTGGGAGCTGGCCTCTTGCAACTACTCCTCCAGGAGTGAAGGTCCTAAAGGGCCTAGGGGGCCTGAAGACCCCAAAGGGCATGTAGGACCCAAAGGGCCTGAGGGTCCCTGTGGACCTCCCATGTCCCCAGGTCCATCAGCTCCCACCCCTGCTGGCCCTGAGGACCCATGGCGGAAGGATGTGATGACAGCCTTGGATTCCCTATGCAATCATATTTGAAATGTAACTCAGGGATGAAAACTCCAAGTGGATTAAGTCCCCCTTGACCCTAGGGTCTCCATTGACGCCCTGTCAGATAAAATGGGCAACTTAAGTTCTTTTGCTGAACTTACTGATACTCACATCTCTCAGCTTGAGAAAACTTGTCAAGGATTGAAACCTGTTTGACCACCCTCAAGAGCCAGCTTCGCCTTCAGGGCTCCGACATTCAATAACTAAAGGAGCAGGTTGCTAATAAGACTTCCGTTTCCTCCCACAAACAAATTGGGATGATTCTAAGAGGACCTTATGGCCTACAATGACAGCTAAACCAGCAGGGCCCCCACAACTATGTGGAGACCGAGATCTCAGAGCCAGCGCCTATCCCCAGTGTTAACACCCTCTCCACTCCGCTTGTGACTAAATTTAAACCCAGTTTAAAGAAAGGTTCACCCCCAGCTGGGAAAGCATCTCCTTTTTCCTATATGCTTATGAGAGCTCCATGGAGGAGGCCACTGATTGGCAGAAGGTAAAGAATATTTACTCCTGCCTAGTTAGAACTGCCCAGGAGATCATGACCCCCATTTGAAGGAGTGCACCACCTGGGAACAGGTCCATACTGCCTTAATCCAAGAGTTTGGCAGAAATCAAACCCTGGCCAACAAAAACAGGTGTTTATTAAGAATCTGGCTGAATAAAGAAGAAAGACTCATGCAGTTTGCTAGCCGCTTTATGCCCAAGCACAACCCTTAGTCACTACAAAATCATATAATCCTAGATGATGCTATTACTGCCATCATTTCTGCATTGGGATCCTACCCTGAGGTTCAAATGCATACGATTGGACAGAAGAATGGGTTTACCTGCATCTGAGAGATCAAGGAAGCGCTTAACAAGATCCCTGCATCGACTCTACACTCTAAGGCTACATTTACAGGACCTTATAACCATCCTAGAGTCCATGTGGTTAAAAACCAGAGGAATCCTTGACCTTGATACACTTACTGTAACAGTTTCAGACACAGTGCCATGATATGCTGGAAACATCTTGCCAAAGAGGCAGGAAAAGGTTCTCCTGCATAAAGGATGAGGCGCTTCATGCGGACATCCCTTCCCAGCCTCAAGGATCCTCCATAACCTTGAATGAACCTAGAGCTACTGCATCTTGAGAAGAAGTTTTGGTATCCAATAATAGAGAAATTAATATTGCTTACTCTTCTTCTGATGACTCTCCCATTTTCCTCACATTGCCACCCCAGTTTGGAAGTCTGGTTACCTGGGTTGCAGTTAAAGTTCATAAAATATCAGTTATTGCTATAGTTGACAGTGGCTCCCCCGTGAATGTCATATCCTCTAAGTTTGTAAGCGCATCATGATTGCTCCCAATATGCCACACTATATGGAGTATTGCATGGCTGGCCCCCAGTGTACCCGATCTATAGGAGCTTATTACTCTCTGCTGATATGATTTAGGAAGCTCGTTGTAAACATGCCCGCCGTCACTCTAGATAACCTTATCTATGACCTGCTGCTTGGGACCCAATTTCTTCGAGATTATTTAGCAGTACTCCATTATGACGGTGGCTTTCTATCCTTACTTGGGCATTGTGTCCCACTGATCTTCGAGACCATCATGGTTCTAAGACTGAGGTCAAAGCTAGGGCTTGTCTGCTGGAGAGTAAAGGCCAAATCAATCAGCTCAAATATCATATTAGGGGATCCCGAGTCTGACTGCCTCCTCCTGCTGTTGATGGACAAGAAGGCATTCCAATCTGCTTACTTAAGGCAACTACAATACCCCCAAAGTCCCAGGTCATTGCTGACACCTGGGTCCATGTTAACATTCCCTTGGGATACCCATTGGAAGTCCAAGGCCTAGACAACCCATCCATGAAAGAGGTGCTAACCTGCCTGGGGATCCTAGATCCAGCTTTCGCTGAATCTATATCAGTGCTGTTGGCCAACCTTACTGATAAACCCAAAATAGAAGGTCCAAACAGTCCTGCTGACATGTCCACCTACTACCGGTGGAAGCTATTGCCAATGTCAAAAGCTTTGGGGACTTGAGAGAGAAAGGCTTAGAGGCACCTCCATCAGTAAATTTGGTCAATAACAATGTCAGCAGAGACCTTACATATGACCAACAACGTAAGGTTCAAGAGTTGTTGGAGAGTATTTAGATCTTCTTTTGGCCTCAACCTACAACTTTGGAAGAATGAATGGCGTACTACATCATGTAGAAACTGGGGATGCTCCCCCTTACAGTCCTGACCTTACTAAAAAAATAAGGTTTAATAAGCTCAAGTGGCAGTGGAACTCAAACAACTACTCGACTATGGACTCCTGGTACCTTTGCGCAGCCCTTGGGCCTCTCCACTTCTTCTAGTTTAGAAGGATGGCAGCCACCAGGTGGTGATGGGCTATTGATGGCTCAACTCCATCATCAAGAAGGACAGTTATCCTCTGCCCCAAATTTATGATTCCCTCCATCTGCTTGCTGGGTCCCAGTACTTTTCCGCCATGGACCTTGCCAGCAGATATTAGCAGGTTGAGCTTTCCCCTGAAGATCAAGCTAAGTATGCTCTCATAGCCAATGAAGGACTATTCGAGATCACAAGGATTCCCCAGGGCCTTTGCAATGCGCCAGCAACTTTCCAACGTGCCATGGATGGAATCCTTGGGGACTTGGAGCTTTCATGCGTCCTTGTCTACCTAGATGACATTACTGTCTTCTCACAAACCTTTAATGAGCACATCAAGTATCTCCAGGAGGTCTTCAATAAGCTATGAAAGGCTTTCCTAAGGCTTAAACCTTTGAAGTGCTCTTTCTTCTAATCTGAACTAGAGTTTCTTGGACAAAAAGTTTCCAAGGATGGCATCCAGCACGTACTGAACAAAGTGACGCCATAGAGAGGATGTCACTTCCTCAAAGCTTAAGGGATATCCAGGTATTCCTAAGCATGGCGGACTATTATTGTCAGTTCATCCAGTTTGACAAACTAGCTGAGCCACTGTTATACCTCCTGCAGAAGAATGTGCCGTTCTAATGGTGGACTGAACAAGAACAGGCTTTTAATGCCTTGAGAACTTCTCTATGTACTAAAACCACTCTCTTCCACCAGATCCTCAACCAACCCTTCTTGTTGTTTACAGATGCAAGTGATGTTGCCATTGGGGATATACTAGCCCAACATGATGAAAACCAAGTCAACCATCCTGTGGCCTATTTTAGTAAGACACTGAGTAAAGCTGAATGGGACTACAGCGTTACCAGAGAGAGTGCCTGACTGTCTTGCTAGCCGTCAAACATTTCTGGCCTTATCTCTATGGTACTCATTTTACTATTGTAACAGACCACTCCTCTCTCTGGTGGCTTCAGCAGATGAAGGAACCAGATGGCCGACTAGCCAGGTGGGCTTTATGACTACAGAGCTATGATTTCACCATTGTCCATCATGAAGGCACAATTTACCAAAATGCTGATGACCTCTCCAGGATGCCAGCGCTAGAATATTTGACCCCCAGGAGGACTGGCTTTATGATCTAATAGGCCAAACTGAGCAGTGGGAGTTGGAGACCCCTGAGGTCCAAGCTGAATTCCAAAGGATGACTCAAGACACTCAAATTAGGGATGGGCTGCTTTACAAGAAGGTAAATAAGAAGTAGTTCCCATATGCTCACCTTCCTCCCAAACTGATGCTATTATAGAAGGCCATTCCACTGTGGGATATAGGGCCTTTAAGAAGACTCACGAATGGCTGAAGTCAAGATGTTACTGGGACTGAATGGTAGAAACCATCCAAGAGGTCTTGAAGGAATGTATGACTTGCCAATCTCAAGACTGAGGCAATCCTCAATATCAACACTTGGTTGTTGCCCTGACTGGGCCCTTCAATGTATTTAGCATTGATGTGGTGGGCCCTCTTCCCACTGGGTTGCATGGACATAAGTATATTATCCTAGCCGTGGACCACTTAACCAAGTGGGCTTAAGCAATTTTGGTCCCATCTACCACATCCAAAGCCACAGCTCTATTCCTTGTTCAATCTGTTTTCACTCAGCATGGGTGCTCCCAAACCTTACTTTTGGACAAAGGTTGAACTTTACTTCACAGATAGTACAAGAATTTACCTCTCTATCTGGCAATACCCAGAGTTTTGCTGCCCCTTACCACCCATCTACTAATGGGGCTGTAGAGAGCGCTAACAAAACTTCTATTTCCATTTTACAAAAGTTGGCTGCCTCAGATCCTGCCCGTTGGAACCACCACATACCTGACGCTTTGCTTGCCTACAGGGTAAGCTACCACTGAGTCATCAAGATGTCCCCATTTGAAGCCCTATATGGGCGAGCACCTCAGCTACCAAGTAGCGTCCAGCTAATGCTTGAGACCTCCACAAATGAGAACTCTAAATTAACTATGAGGGCCTTAGATGAAGAAATTATCCGGCTTCAAGCCCTAGCAACACAAGGCATCATCACCACTACTGGAAGAGAGACATCCTGATTTAATCTCGGCTGACCCTCCTTACCAACTTTTAAATTAGGTGACCTTGTTCTCTTCTATCACCATCAACCTGGAGGCTGACAAAATAAGCTGAACGTACTTTGGTCTGGACCCTATAAGGTCATCCATAAGGTGAAGTCTGAGTATTCCATTGTCACTGTCAACCAGGGGACCAAGGTCAACTGGGTTGCGTGGCTGTTCCTTCAGCTGTATACCCCCTCTGACAAAATCTTGAGGGGTGCGTTGTCAGTACTTTAAATAACAAACTAATCAAATTCCCCACTTCCAAATTGAGCCATAATGAGTCAACTCTCAAACCTATCCAATTGAAAACAACTTCAGGAGTCTCATCCCCAATTCCTGAGTCATGTGTGGTGGCGTTTCCACAGATTCAGTCAGGTGGGCTGCGAAATACATTGAGGATGCCCATGAGGTGGTCTATCTGGAAGACCAGGAAAGATCCTTAATGGATGGGGCTGCGATGATCCTTGAGGCACCATGTTTCCACTTACCCTAGAAATATTGACACCTTTTAACCTATTATTTATTCGGTATTCTAGCCCATTTTCCATTTCCTTCTCAGCTTTTTTAAAAATTTGCAGCTTCAAGCCACCTTTGGACCTTGGCAACAGTCTAGAGAACTGTAACGTTAATACTGTACACCAGTCCAAGGTGGAGCATCTCCATTTACTATCTTATTAAATCAAGTACTCTAGGAACTAAATAATACTTCGTGTATATGTAGACAAGTGCATAACGTGGATTATCACCTAAAAATGGGTGAGCCTGCTTTAAAACTTATTATAACCAAACCTGAAACATAAGCAAAGAGGCGGCAGTTGCATCCACCTTACCTACTATTTTTACTGTACCACTCATTTTAAAGAATTCTAGAAAAAAGTGATATGGCCAACCCCTGTACTTGCCTACCCCAGCAGCTGTTTTTAGCGCTGCTTCTATATCCTCAACCTACATACCACAGCGGCCATGGCTCCTGATAATTCTAACCCCTGCACTGCTAATATTAATTTCTCTACCAGTCCCTCCTAGCCCAACAATGAATCAAGCCCTGATAATTATCCACATGTTAACCCTGTGAATTTTGCCTAAAATCTAAAAAGAAGGGGAACATTTACAACTTCATTCAGTTATATAAAATTGGCTTGTGTAATAATGATGACCAGGCCAAACTGTCCAAGTTACTAAACTTATTGGACATCATTAGTCAAGAATTGGTAATTTCAAAGATTTGTGAAACTGGTATATCTTACGCAACTGCTAAAGATACATTTATCAATGAGTTTTCTTTTAGGAGGACAGAACTGATGCTTGAACAAAAAACCGCCTTCCTCTTTATCCCATATAAAGAGGGCAAAGAAGTTCATAGATTTTGTCAATCACTATAACTATGTGGCTCAAGTGTTATATGGGGCCAAAGTTCTGAGTAACTATGAAGCTCAGAATGTTTCTTCCATGTATGTGAGACTTCTAAAGATTTATATTGGGTCATGCTGCCAGTTATAAAAAACTGAAAAAAACCATAACAAAAAATGTTAACTTATCTTCACTGCTGTGCCATCGCTTTTGACGCGCCTAATACAGAAATATGAGATGTCAAAGTGGCTAAAATTGGTCCCACTATCCTATAAAACAACCAAGTATTAATTATATGACGTTGACCACGGACAATGATCTGAGAAAAGCCTTAGTGAAGTAGAAAGAGGGATATTTTAACTTTTGAAAGTTTAATAATTCCAAATTATAAAACTGGACAATAATGAGCTCTGCTTAGTGGCCAAACTACCCAAAGACAGAATGCTTGGTATTAATTATATTTTAAAAAGTATAAAAAATGGAGTTAGCAATGACACCGCAGCCACAGAAAAATAGTGACTTATATGATAATCTGAGCCAAGAAGTCACGCAAAAAGTTAATAAGATTACTGGTTCAGATAAATGTTCTGAGTGTAATTATTTTGATATTTTCATGAACAGCAAAAAGGTTGTGCAACTTTGGACAGTGGGGCGCCCATCAACCTAGTTTCCTCTACGCTGATGAAGAAACTAATTATTGCACCCAATATAGCTGTTATAAAGGAATTTTGAACTGTGGGGCCTAATGCTATTACTTCACTAGGAGCAAATAGCTCCTTGTCACTGTGGTTTAACCTCTTATGCTATAAATTAATTAGCGGAATTGTGTGGCCATCTTGCTAAAGCAACTCCAAATGAGAATTTTACTTTTAATAATTTTTATTAAAGCTTTGAGCAGAGTGTGTATACAAAATGCATATAGTTGCACTATTTAATAAATATAATAAAAGCTTAGCAATTTTTTAAAGTTCTCTATTGAATATTTTGTTGAGTGAGGTAAACTTAAAAATAATGAGGAAGGTGCAATGGAACAAGGCACTTTTTACACTCCCGACAGTTTTACTGCATTTATTATGCATTTCACACACCAGCATCTTCGCTGGGTTTTTTAATTTTTTTAGGTGTGACTTCTCTTGGAAAATGTGCCCACTGCTTTGCCTGCAGATGCAGTGGTGTATCACCTGCAGATGTACTTCCACATGTTCCATATTCAAGAATATTTACATTTTGTAAAATTTCTTCTGCAACGATGAGCTGAAGTTTTGAAAATAAATATTCTCTGGTGTTTGAGATGGGATATAATTTTCAAAATAAAACAAAGGCACTAAGCAAGTAGTACAACAGCGCAGAAAATTCAATAGACGTGTGAATCACATCATTTTCAGTTTATAAGCAAATTACCAGCGATGTGTATAGTATGTCAAAATAGCACAAGAGGTTAATACCTTAAAAGTGTCTGTTCCAGCCAGTTTATACCTCATAATGACCTTAGGATACTTAATGGCACCTCTTTTATAAGAGCCTATGGTTTAAAAGTTAACTTTGAAAATATTAGTTTAGATATATAGGGACAAAACTTTTTGTAAAAAGAAGGAAGCTGTCATGGTTAAATGACATCATAGTTGGGACCAACCCTAAGGATAAGGCTGGGTGACAGGAGGCCCAGAAGGTGAATCTTCAGGCCCTTCCTGACCTCAGGTACACACTAGACCAACGCTGGGTACAAGCTAAGTATGCTCAGGTTGGTATTAGTGAAGTGCCAAACACCCAGCCCCTTTCATCAGCCCAGGCATTAAAACAAAAAGTAAATTCAATTAACAATGATGGCACTATTCAGTTGATTGAGAAACGAGGGTTTGAAATCCATTCCATTTACAAAAAGGTGTGATTGGGTCATATCCAACTTCAATCAATTACTTAAGAAAAGTCAGTTTCAGCATATTCTACCAATTTGGATGGTAGCGTTTGCCTATTGGTGGGTCAGTGCTTGAACCCACTTCAGCAAGCCCCATATTTCCCTGACGTAGTTTACTTCTGTTTCCCATGAACAACACTCCTTGTTGGTTGACTTTTCCAATAAACATTTTCCCATTTTTCTCATTTTACTTATGCTATTTTGAACATTCCTGTGTGCGGACCCCATAGAGGAGGTCTCATGCTACCTTAATCATATCATTTTACATACAATCCAGTTTGCCCCTAGAGCACCGTTGGTTTGACCAGGTTCCCTCCAATCTGGGATGCATACCCCTTTCTTCTTGGTGTCCCGCATCACTTTGGTGTGGTAATTTTTATAATGATCAAACTCTTATCCTTGAGTTATTATTGCTCCAGCACCCTCTGCTGGGCTCTAGTAACTTTGGTAATAATGGCTAGTTTCCGTGCATTGGCTCTGTGCACCATGCACCACCACACTAGAAACAGGAGAGTCATAGTCACTTTCTTTACATTAGTTAACCAACAAATCAATTTTATGTGCACAAAAATTTTCTGTTTGATACTTTTCCAAAGTGAAAATGATGGGAGCCAGCTGTGGGCTTCAGCTGTGGTCAGCTGCACCACTGTTTCCTCTTTTTCCAAAAGTTTGGAGCAACTTGGCATTATTACGGTTGGCCCCAAATGGAAAGTATCCACCCTTCATGCTTGTACCTGGTGGATACAGACGCTTTAATGTCCAAAAGTCGTGATTCCCCAACTTTCCACCAAAATTATTGATTTCCATTTAAATAAACGAGTTTTCTTTGACAGCGCTTCAGATGATGCCAGCAGAATCAGTGCCAATGGGCCTGGGGGTGTTGGCCTTGATAACATTGGGCATTCCATTGAAGTTAGGGGAATAGGGTTGTTTGCGTCTAAAAACGCGTGTTATGATGATAATCTTATTCAAACCTATGAGCCGTTTCTTAGCTTTTATGGACTGGATGAGAACCCCATTCCAGTATATCAAATAACCCCTGAGAACCCTCTTTTGACCCCTACCATGATCCAGGTCACTCAGGAAGCGGAGAAAGAACTTTGTTTAATATATGATAAAATATATGCACCTGCAGAAGGCATGTTGGGGTATGTGGCCTCAGTATTAAGAGTGGCCAACTATCCCTCTCCCTTCTAAGATTCCAAAATATACTCTGATGGCTTTCTTGAGCCAAAGAAATTTTTTTTGGTGAAGTGTTGTTGTTGGCTGCCATAAATAAAGACCATTCTGGGTGTTTTCTACTGACTGCTACCCTCTCCTCCCCTTTAGGGAAACTCAGCACCACTATTTTGATGGATACTGGCGCCTCTGAAAACTTTATAGACCAAAGACTAGCCGACTATCTTGGACTGAGTTATTTGTTAGGTGGTATGGTTAGAGGAGAGATGTCCCAAGGTATTCCCACTCTAAAGATCATTGGGACAGTGGACTATCAGGTTGGTAAGTACCACTTGTCAGATCATTTCAACGCGGTCAAAAACCTCCTGTTCCCTATCATTTTGGGTGTAGAGTGGTGGCGAAAGTTTGATGTTAGAACCAACCTGAAAGAGAATACCCTATCCCTCACCTTGAATAATGGTCGCACATTAGTTGTTACTTTATCAGAAGAGAACGCCCCAGGCGATTTGCCCCACTGGCCCCACCTTCACCTTTATAGCCTTGTCCCTTTGCAGAGGCCCTCAGTGGAAGTTCTATACCTTCTTGCTTAAAGGGTCTGGAATCTTCTTTGGATGCAGAATACGCTAATGCACTCCCTGAGCACTCTGAGTTCAATTGTGACTTCAAGCTCACTGTGAATCTGGTGCATATATCTTCCCCCATTTACCCATTGACTGTACAGGAGGAAGAGGCGTTGGATGTGTGGGTGAAGGAATAGTTACTTAAGAGTGTGATTTTTCAGAGTACCTCCCCTATATGCTCTCCACTTCTCTTTGTTGAGAAATCTGATGGTACTCTGCGCCCATGTGTGTACTATGGGAACCTTAACAACGTCACTGTACAAACCTACATCCTATCCCTCATAATTCACAGATTGCACGCTATGTAGAGAAGGCGAAGGTCTTCTCCAAGTTGGATTGCCTCAATGCATTCAATCAGATTAGGATTAAAAAGGACAAGAGTGGTTAACCGCCTTCCATACCAGAAAAGGGATTTTCCAGTTTCGGGTCATGCCCTTTGGGCTTAAGAATGCCGCTGCTATCTTTCAACGCCGCATTCATGCAGCGTTGGGGACTTGTTAGGGGTATGCGCGGTTGACTACATGGATGATATCCTGGTGTTTTCCCCTGATAAGGAGTCCCATGCAGTACACCTTCAGCATGTGGTGGAGCGGTTAAAGGCAGCCAGCCCTACGCTAAAGATTAGCAAGTGTGAATTCTTCAAGTCCCAGGTCACTTTTCTGGGTAACGTGTGTTTGACCAAGGACACATGATAACTCCAGACAAGGTGAAGGCGATTAGTGAGTGGCCTACCCCTACTTCAGTAAAAGAATTGAGGAGTTTTTTGGGGATGTGTATGTTCCTCAAGAAGTTCACGCCAAACCTTTATGAGGTGTCAGCACCCTTGTATAGGGCTAGTGGTGCAAAAGTGCTTCAGTGGTCCCCGTTTTGGAGGATGCTTTCCAAGCTGTGAAGTGCACCCTGTTGTCCACGTCCATCCTTTACCATGTCAACTTTCCCAAAGAGTTAATTGTGTCTACTGATGCCTCCAACTTCGCCATAGTGACTGCCTTGTTACAAGTAGGCGAAGATGGGTAGAGCATCTGGTGAAGTATTTTTACAGAAATATGTCTCTACCTGAGTTGAATTACGCCATTTATGACAAGGAGTTACTAGCAGTGGTGGAGGTGGTGAAATATTGGCGTCACAACTTGCGTAGCTCTACCCAACTGTTCCACATATGTGCAGATCACCGTGCCTTGCTGTACTACTGCGCCCCTCATGTCCTAACCCCACGGCAGACCCGTTGGCATGAGATCCTTGCCCAATTTGCCTTTTCTTATAAATTCACCAAGGGCAAGGATAATGGTTTGGCGGATGCTTTAAGCTGCAACCCTGCTTTAGCTCCTGATCCAAAGGAATTAGAAGTCCACAACACACAGGTGATAATTCCTCAAGATAAAATTCTGTCTCAACTTCCCTCTCCCCCAGCCAACGGGCCAGCACTTACACCTCTGGAAAATGCGGAGGAATATGGTATGTTCAGAAAAATTGTCCTTTCTCAACCGCTGTCAGCCAAATATACTATGGTACTTGCTAAGAGCGCTTTAAATCAAGAGGACTTATTCAGGGGGTTATCACTTAAAGGATGAGATGGTGTGGTTTCAGGAGCGCCTTTGGGTACCTTCTGGACCACTGCGCCTGGAAATCATCTGGGACCATCATGATGAACTCACCGCTAGTCATTATGGAAAAGCAAAGACCTTGGAGTTGATACGTCGCACTTACAATTGGAAGGGCTTGCCTGCTCAAGTGGGGCAGTATTGTAAGGAGTGCCTGGTCTGCAATCAGATGAAACCCAAGCTTCAACCTTTAGCGGGGTTTTTGGTACCAGTTCAAAAGGCTGATGGGCCCTGGACTTCCCTCTCAGTTGATTTCATTGTGGAATTACCTGCCTCTGATGGTTATGATGCCATCATGGTGGTGGTGGTGGACCAGTTCACAAAGTTCGCCCAAATTATTCCTTGCAGAACTACAATCACCGCAACTAAAATGGCTAGGCTCTTCGTCACCCACGTGTTTGCGTTTCATGGGGTTCCCCAAGAAATTATCAGCAACTGGGGCCCCCAGTTTACCTCCATTTTTTGAAGGAGTTGTGTAAGACTCTTCAGATTTGACCTTGCCATTCAACTTCTTATCACCCCCAATCAGATGGGCAGACTGAGTGATCCAGTGCTTGGAACAGTTCCTGCGGTGTTATACCGCCACAGATTATTCAGATTGGATTTCTCACCTTCCCATGGCCTGTTTAGCTACAAAAATACTTTGCACTCTTTGATCGGTTGTTCCCCTTTTTCGCCAACCATGGCTTTAACCCCGCCTTTAACATGGAGATCAGCTGTAGTTCCAAAGTTGAAGCGGTGGTGGACTTTGCCAAAACTATCATGAAGGTCCACCAAGGGGTTTCCACAAGTTTGGAGACGGCAATGAAAGTGTATAAGGAGAACGCTGATGTTAAACGCCAAGTGGGTCCAGCGTATAAGAAAGGGGATCTCGTGATGCTTGATGCTCATAACATCCCTATCAAGAAGCCATGCAATAAGCCGGGACAAATGAGAATTGGCCCCTACCGCGTTGTTAGAAAGGTGAGCCATGGCTCATACCAGCTAGATCTTCCCCCTTCATTTCAGATCTTCTCTGTGTTTCATGAGAGCAGACTGACGTTGTTTTAGGGCCCCCACCAGAGACTTCTGAGGCCTATCTCGTGGATGAGGCGCCAGAGTGGAAGTGGAGGAAATAGTAGCCTCCCGCCGTGTTATTAGAAGACTTAAGTACCTGGTATCCTGGAAGGGTTTTGACGCTGCAGAGAACAGTTGGGTTCCAGCTTGTGACTGTGTGCATGGCCAAGATCTGATTGAAGCCTTCCACAAGCGTTTCCCCCAGGCTGCTGGATCTCAACCCAAAAATGACCATTGCCACCATGAAGTTGGCCCCTGCCCACAAGAATTTTCTTCCTTGCACAAGCCCCTGGAGGGGGGTTGAGACCCATCGGGAGGAGAGGGTAATGTCATGGTTAAATGACATCATAGTGGGAACCAACCCTAAGGATAAGGCTGGGCGACAGGAGGCCCAGAAGGTGAAGCTTCAGGCCCTCCCTGACCTCAGGTACACACTAGACCAACGCTGGGTACAAGCTAAGTATGCCCAGGTTGGTATTAGTTAAGTGCCAAACACCCAGCCCCTTTCATCAGCCCGGGCATTAAAACAAAAAGTATATTCAATTAACAATGATGGCACTATTTAGTTGATTGAGAAACGAGGGTTTGAAACCAATTCCATTTACAAAAAGGTGTGATTGAGTCATATCCAACTTCAATCAATTACTTAAGAAAAGTCAGTTTCAGCATATTCTACCAATTTGGATGGTAGCGTTTGCCTATTGGTGGGTCAGTGCTTGAACCCACTTCAGCAAGCCCCATATTTCCCTGACATAGTTTAATTCTGTTTCCCATGAACAACACTCATTGTTGGTCAACTTTCCCAATAAACATTTTCCCATTTTTCACATTTTACTTATGCTATTTTGAACATTCCTGTGTGCGGACCCCATAATGGAGGTCTCATGCTACCTTAACCATATCATTTTAATGTGATCCAGTTTGCTCCTAGTGCACCGTTGGTTTGCCTAGGTTCCCTCCAACCTGGGACGCGTACCCTTTTCTTCTTGGTGCACCACGTCATTTTTGGTGTGGTAATTTTTATAATGATCACACTCTTTTCCTTGGGTTATTATTGCTCCAGAACTCTCTACTGGGCTCTAGTAACTTTGGTAATTATGACTAGTTTCCGTGCATTGGCTCTGTGCACCGTGAACCACCACACTGGAAACAGGAGAGTTAAAGACACTCTCCTTACAGAAACCCAGTTTAATCCTTATCCTTCCTTAATTATTAAACTGTTTGATAAGGATGGCATAATCTCACTGCAATACTGAAAGATATGCCATCATACCATGCTATTGAAGACCCAAGTTGCTGAATACACTGAAGTACCACTGTGTGCAAAGCAGAGATTGGCTATCACACCAGGACACTAAACCCCATTAAAAATAGATCTTAATTTATTACTTCCTAAGGGTTAATTAATAGAAGTCCGCCTCTAAAGCACAATCCAAAATGTATACTAATAATGCACTGAGTATAATTATACCAATTATGGAGAAATCAACTTGTTATAACTAACTAATTGTCTTATACTTTTAAAAATAAACACCCTCAACTCCTTGCTTGCATTTATGTGTTGTCCATACCTAATAAAGTAAAATGCAATGGCAATGGGTCCCCTGGTTTAGAGTTATCTGGAAAGAGCTCAATGGTCTTAATAATCTAAAAGACCTCCAATCCTAACCCACACGTTATGTGGGAAAAAAGTACTCAGGTAAGGAATAAAAAAGTAGATATCACAACTCCGCTTAGCCACAGGCTATCTGGTGATATAAAATGACAATAATTAATCCCATGGAAACATGAAAAACTAATTGAAATTTTCCTCTATAATTCTAGAGAACACAGTAATCAATATCTATATCCTTAAATACTCAAAGAAGGGCTATAGTGTCTATCAGGTGCATGCCAGGTTTCTTATGCAATATCCTCCTTGCACCACTTGAAGGCCATTCCTTCCCTATAACTGATCTGACCCCGCCCATTTTTGCTTTTCCATGTTTGTTCAAGTTGAAGAGATTATTTAATTTGGCCTGACTAACAACCTGAATAAATTATTTATGTAATATATTTTATATTTGACTAATGTTTAGATAGAGTTTATATCAACTTTGGTTTTATGCCAAGGTGATTTGGGGTGTCTCAATTTGTTGCAGTAAACTAAAGTATTAGACACAATTACTAATTATTGGTATTAAAAGATACATTGGTACCTTGCCAACCTGCTATGCTAAATACAATTAGAAAACTAATTTCAATTTAATTTACCCTCTAACTGATGTAATTGTATTCATTTATTTATTCATTAATTTATTCATTTACTTGTTTGTTAATTGCTTTCTGACCAAACGCCTATGAGAACGCGTCATAAATATGAGAATTTTATACTTAACTTTGCCCACATCAGCAAAAATTGTTGCTTAGTGGTTTATGTCTTCCTTTTATTTTCAGAATATCTATGCAAGCGCTCAATAGTACTAAGGGCACTTCAGTTATCAAGTACTTAGTATAATAGGAACCAAGTATTTTATAGGTTCATAAAGAAGGGAGTAGATTTTGAAAAAAGGATACCTTTAGTTTTCAGTTGTGTGTTAGAAAGCCAGTATAATAAAAAAAACACTTGTGAGCCCTTCTGCCATTGGCAGTACTAGATACTACAGTGTTCATAATTTTATTTAGATAAAAAACTTTTAGAAATAAGTTTAGAATAATCACCTTTTGTTTTTATCAGGGTTCTGTCATCATCATAATACTTTTTTTACAGATATACTTGCGCTAATTGTAGTGAATGCATCATCGCCAACTATAACACCTATTTATTTCAATTTCCCATTATTTGCACTAATCAATGTGATATTTTACCAGGTTGGCTCACATTAATTATATACATTTAAAATAATGTCAAGATAGTGTCTATAACTCTCCAAAACCCAGCGTTGTGGTGCCTGGTGCACAGGACAAACGCAAGGAAACTAGTAATCGTTGTTATAATGAAAATAGACCAGAAGAGGGTGCTTTAGCAAAAGAGGCTTAGGGCAAGTGTGTTAGCAAAGCAAAAATAATAATTTGGACAAGCTTTAGAACTAGGCAGTGGCCCATAGGGCTGTGAGTAACTGTGTTTAGTACAGTGTTAGGGTGCACTGGTGACCAGGTGTGGAGGGAACCTGGTAGGACCAGCATTGTCCTGAGGCTGTGATGATTTCAAATAAAAATAAAATGGCTAACACTTCACAAGACCTTCACAAAGAGGTCCATGCACAGGTGCGCCTAACAGCACATATTGAAAAACGTTAAATGAATAAGGGGTTTAATTGGGAAAAAGATGGCCAACGAGGAACATTGGTCACAAGCAAACAGATTTAAACATTCTCAGGGTAATTCTGGGTCATCAGAAGAGGTCCAAAGCCTTGGTGCACCAATAGGTGCACGCCTCCATATGAAAAGGTCGCAAACTTTGAAACTGACCTCACTCGAGTGATTGATTAAAGTTGTAGCTAGCCCAAGCTTGTAATTTTGTAAATGTAATGGGTGTTGAACCCCAGTTACCTGATTAACCATATTGTCCCATCATCATTAATTAAATAGCTCAAATGTTTATCTCCTGAGCCAAAACAAGGGTCTGGGCATTTTGCACCTCACTTGTACCAACCTGGGCATATATAGCTTGTAACCAGCATTGGTGTGAAGTTCTGAGTATTGATTGCTTTATAATTGGTATTCTGCATACTTAATTGGGACGAAGTTCCTCTGGATGATCCTCAGTATTGCCAGTGGCTTATGGTATATTCACCGTTTGAAAACCCACTAGGCTTATTAAAATAGCCCCTGACTCTTCTGGTCTCTTTTGGAATAATTTTCCTAACATAATTGGGAACTTATTCTGAGGCAGGTTTCAATACAAGCTGTGCTTTTAGCTTGTCAACACTTATCCAAAGGAAAGACTCTGATAAAACCAGGAAAGAGATAGTGTAAAATATTTTTTATATCAGGATATTTATTTGATACTTAGTTATTTACCAGGCACCGGTATTTATACCTCTAGGGCATCTCCTGGCCACATTTTAACAAAATTTCAACAGATATTTTATCACCTCATTTCACCTTTGAACTAATATTACTGAGACCTATTATTTAATTTATTTATGGCTGTCAGAATTTTAACCAGATGGAATCCTCCAATAATTTATCATTATTTGGGATGAAATGGCCAATCCCAGTGGAATGGCTCATTGACTGAATTTCGTTAGATTTGATATGATTGCTGGGTAGTTGCTTCCCAATTTGGGTTGAGCCAAAATTAGTATTTTGCTAAGTTTGAAAGTAGGTTCAAGTGGAGCCAATTGGTGGCCCAAAGCAGTATAAGGATCACCACCGACTAATAGCCAAGGATGATCCAATTGGTATCATTCAACGGAATCAGTGTCTGACACCAACTGACATTCATGGACTGTTGTGGGATTTCTGGCAGAAAGCCAATGTATTTGCTTTAATTGTTCATCTATGAGTTCACTGCCTGCACAGATAATCTGATGTCAGCAGATCTGACAATTATGAGTTTGAGGCAGGTGAGGTTGTTTCTGGTGCCTCATTTATTTTAATCAATTATCACCTGAATAGGGCAATTCCTAATCAATCAACTGAGATAGGTTGAGAAGAGATGTCAGCGAGATGCTGATATTCCAAGTCAAATCAAGTGACCAAAGTTGTTTCTGGCGCATTATTATCAACTCAAAGGTTAAATCCAAATTTGACATTTATTTAGATTAATTTTTTATGCTCAACGGTTACTTAAGGCCAAGGATGAGCCAAAACTAGTTCAGACAGCAGGAAGGGCGAGGAGAGAGGATTGATGCCAGGTAAGAGAATAGTGCATTAAAAGAATAAGAAGAGTATTTGGCTGGAAGAACCAGCGGAAGAGCTGATAGGTTGGCAGTGGGTGAAGTAGCCCTTTTGTAAATGGTATAAATACCTGGCGCTTCCCTCTTAATAAATATCTCACTTTGCCTAATTTACCTTTTGTAATAAGTTTATATCTATTTCGTTGGTTAGGGATTAGGCTTGAGGATCCCCAAATGGCATGGGTGACATGCCAAGGGGTTGGCCAGCGATGCTGGCCCTGTACCTAAGGTGAAATAGAAAGTGCTGACCAGTCCTCATACTGGTTGGCCTTCCAGCTAGCATAGCCCATAGTTGATTTTCCAACTGTGGTGCTCACTACAGGGATCTCTGCTGGTTGGTGCTTAAGTAGCTGATGGGTTGGTGAAGAGGTTGAGGGGGTGTGCCACTGTAGTTTGGTTCCAGCGATTGTTGGTGGTGGGGAGGGGCAAGCCATGGATGCCCGCCTCACACGCTAAGGTTGGAAGTAGGAGGATTACCATCTGGTTAAGTGGGGGAAATGTCAGAATTTTAACCAGATGGAATCCTTCAATGATTTATCATTATTTGGGATGAAATGGCCAATCCCAGAAGAATGGCTCATTGACTGAATTTCGTTGTATTTGATATGATTGCTGGTTAGTTGCTCCCCAATTTTGGTTGAGCCAAGATTAGTATTCCACGGAGTTTGAAAGTAGGTTCAAATGGGGCCAATTGGTGGACCCAAATTAGTATAAGGATCACTGGCAACTAATAGCTGAGGATGATACATTTGGTATCAGTCAGCGGAATCATTGTTTGATGCCAACTGCCATTTGTGGACTGTTGTGGGATTTCTGGTGGAAAGCTGATGTATCTGCTTCAATTGTTCATCTATGAATTCACTGCATGTACTAAAAATCCAATGTCAGTGGATCTGACAATTATGAGTTTGATGTGGCCGAGGTTGTTTCCAGTGCCTCATTTATTATATTCAATTATCACCTAAATAAGGCAATTCCTAATCAATCAACCAAGATAAGTTGAGAAGAGATGTCAGCAAGGTGCTGAGATATTCTGAGTCAAAGTGAGCGACGAAATTTGTTTCTGGCACATTATTATCAACTTGTAGTCAAATCCAAATTTGACATTTATTTAGATTAATACTATATATGGCTCACTGGTGACTTAAGGCCAAGGATGAACCAAAACTACTTTGGACAGCGGGAAGGATGAGGAGAGAGGGTTATTGCCAGGGAAAAGAATAGCGCATTAGAAGAATAAGAGGAGCATTTGGATATAAGAACCAGCGGTAGAGCTGATGGGTCGGCGGTGGGTGAAGTAGCCCTTTTTTAAATAGTATAGATACCTGGTGCTTCCCTCTCAATATATATCTCCATTTGCATAGTCTACCTCTTTTTATAAGTTTATATTTATTTCGTTGGTTAATGATTAGGCTGGGGGATACCCAAATGGCACAGGTGACATGCCAAGGGGTCAGCTAGCGCTGCTGGCCCTGTGCCTAAGGTAAGATGGCAAGGGCTGACCAGTCTTCATACTAGTTGGCCTGCCAGCTAGCAGAGCCTATAGTCAATTTTCTGACAGTAGCAAAATACTCTAAAAATTGGGAGGATTTCAGGGACAAAAATTGCAATAAAAACATGCAAAATTATCCTAGGATCTTCTCAATTTGTGTTTTTTCATACCGCTGATGAAATACACCTTCTGTGAAATCCTTGCATCAATCAAAGTAGATGATGTACCCCTAATTGGGTGGTTGGAAGGCCTCTCTCTCAATAGCACTAAGTACTCCCTTTCAGGAAGTCCATGTGCAAGTGCTATCATGCTGATTATGCAGATCAACATACAAATTTCACCCTAGGGCGGAAAATTGATTACGTTATCTTTTTGTCTGATTGTCCATGGGACTTTTAAACGTTAACTTTGGTTTGGTCCCAGACGATTTTGTATACTGAATGTTTGATACTGTTCCTGACAATAGGGACCAATTTCCAAGATTTGGTGCAGTGATAATCAGCCATAATGTGTGAGCGCTTTTGGCCTAATCTTTTTGATAAAGTACTTGATCAAATTGAGGTTGAGATTACCAGCCTGAGCCATGTAGTTGCAATAGGATTTGAGGTGAGAATTAAGGTATTAGCTTGAGCATTGGGAGGATAATCAGCCCAATCTGATGGTTGTCAAACGGTTTGTTTTTGAGTCAACCACCAGGATCTGACATTTCCCCTCACTTGACTCAAACATAAGCCCTATGATTCCAAATTAGCCTTTGTTGATATGTATCTTTGTCCCGTACTCCAGATGAGCCTTGAGTTGGATCCTTTATTTGGTACCTTTGGTCTAAAAGCCCATTGAGTCTGGAGTTGGATCCTCTCCTCATCAATAAGTGCGAACTAAAGTGTTAATAAAAATAAAAACTATCATATATATATGTTTTTTCTTTTTCTTCATTTTTGTTTTCTAATTGGCCCACTTATTGAACCTTTTTAAGAATTTTGCATGAACTCAATTATATATGGCTGGTCCTAATATCCTTGATTGTGTATATAAACTTAGATGTTTTCACAATCACTTTGAATGGCCCTACCCGGATGTGATATAACTTTTGCAATTGGCCTGATCCATGGGTGTTAAAAATAGAGCTTTATTAACTTTAGATTTTGCAAATTGTAGCGATTTTCTAAGTCCTTTTGTTGTCAGTCCTTTTTCACTGCAAAACTGTTGTCAAAGGCCTGAGCTTGTAATTTGATTAAAGCCTCTACAAGCTTCTCAACATATTGAGTGTAAGTGTTTCTGCCAGATCCCTCTAGAGCTTAATATAGCAGCGTTGGTAGGTTCAGATGTCTTCCATACTGTACTTGAAATGGGGACTACTGGTTGACAAAAAAGTAGGAGATATTGTGGGCAAATACTGCTGAACTTATATAAGTACTCCATTTGGATGGTTTGGCCAAAGTTATTTCTCTGATAATGTTCACTAACGTCCCATTTGCACGATCAACTGTACCATTAGCTTTGTGATGATAGGGAGCATAAAGCACACCTCATACTTCCATTAATTGGTTGTATTTGATAAGAAGATTGGCGGTAAATTTGGTTCCATTTTTGGTCAGAATGACCTGGGTACATCCATGCTTGTGGATGACGTTTTCAAGGACGAATTTGGCTGTAGTTGCTGCTCCAGCTTCCCAATTAACTTGGCCTTGACCATTTAGTAAAGTGGTTGATGGCTACGATGATGTACTTAGCCTTTGTATTGCTTGTTGGAAGTGGGTCAACAATGTCAATAGATATAGTGTGACAGGCAAACTTTGATCAAACAAGCTGGTTTAATGTGCTTTTTTGGAATTCTTTTTTGCCTTGGCACTCCGCACAGCATTTTACCGTTTCTTGGATGTTGAAATGCATTGACTCCCAATAGTAGAATTGCTTCAGATGCTCTTTCATCTTCTTGAATCTGACATGCCCTATGGCCTTATGTGCCGCCATTATTAGGTCTATTCAGGCTGAGGGCCTTAGGAAAATAAATTTTTTGCCCTCTTCAACCTTGAAAAGTGTCCCATTATTTGATAGTTGTATTTTTTCGTAGATCTGATAAATTTTTGGACGGATTCAGGCTCATCTTGATACTCTCCACTGATCATTTTCATAAATAACTCAATGGCAGCCCAAATAAGTGTTGCAATGGTGGGTGATCAGGTTAGGCAATCAGCTTTGATGCTTTGCCCTTCTTGATGCTCAATGGTGTAGTCATAAAGCTTGAAGCTTCAACGCCCAGCGGGCTAATTGGACCTCAGGTTCTCTTAAGTTGTTCAACCATCTTAGGGAAGCTTGATTGGTAACAACTTTGAAATAAGTGCCATGAAGGTAGGTCCAAAATTTCTTGCAAGACTATATGACAGCTAAGCATTCTTATTCCATCACCATTTAGTTCCTTTCATGCACATTTAAGGTCTTACTAGCAAAGGCGACTGGATGTTCTTCCCCATCTTCTCCAACTTGGGATAACATGGCCCTCACTGCTGTTTGGGATGTGTCAGTTTGGACAATAAATTCATTATCAAAGTACAGGTATCAAAGAACAGGCACGCCCATTAGGGCCAATCAGAGTTGATCAAATGCATATTGGAAAGCTGGAGTCCAGTTTAATGGGACCTTATCCTTAATTAGATAGAAAAATGGCTCCCCAAGTTGTGCAAAAGTGGTGTTAATTAGAAATAGTACCCAATCATGCCTAGGAATACTTGAATATCGTGCTTGGATTTGGGACATTTCATTTTTGGAGATGGCATCAAGCTTAGAGGGTTAGGGCCAAAGACCCGCTTTGTTGATTACAATTCTAAGATATTTAAGTTGGTCTTTGAAGAACTGGAATTTTCTGGGCTTAATTTTTAAGTTTGCAGCTGCTAGCCTTCTGAAAATTCCCCATAAGTGTTCCAGGTGATCGTCAAAAGTGCAGCTGAAAACGTTGATATCATTAAGGTACACTAGTACACATGAAAACTTCAAATCTCCCAGAATTGTCTATAGCTCTTTGGAAAGTAGCTGGGGCATTGCAGAGCCCTAGAGGCATCCTTGTTGGATGGAATAGGCCATCTTGGGTAATAATTTCACATTTTTTGCGCTCCTCTTTGGGAATATCTATTTTCCAATATCTGCAGATAAGGTCCATTGCCAAGAAGAATTTCGCGCCTTCTAGACTATCCAAGGCATTGTCAATTTGTGGCAGAAGATATGAGTCCTTCTTTGTAATTTTTTTAACTTCTGATAATCAATGACTACTTGGTTGTTTCCATCCTTTTTCTTCACTATTAAATTGGTGCTGCCCATGGACTTTTTAAAGGTACTAACATGCCACAATAGAGAAGTTCCTTAATCTTGTTGGATACATCTACTTCTGATGCTTTTGAGTGTCTAATTTGGCGTAATTAAATTAGTTTATGATCTCTGGTATCGATTTTGTGGGTGACACCCTTAGCACATATAAAATCAAAATCATCTTGTGCAAATATTTCCCAATATTTAGAGAGTAACCCATGAGCTTGGTTCCTCTCAGAGTTGGTCAGCTTGCTTAAATAGGCCATAGGGATGACATTATTTATGCTGAGTAGGTTCTTTTCAGGGAGCCCTTAATTTGACAAAAGTTCTGAACGCATGGAATGAGTGAATTTCTGAGGTAGGGAACAGATGCAGAAATGTGATAGTTTGATGTTTCTTGATGGAGATGGGCCAATTTTGCAGGTTTACACATAAGATATGTATTTCTTCATGGCCAGAAATGATAAAACCAGGGGCAATGTTTGGTTCAAATCGAGATTTAGTCCATGGTTAATATACTTCACCATAAAGTCTTTCTGGGATATTAATTGTTAGTCTCATTAGGATGACTACTTGATCTTCAGATGAGTAAGTGATGCTCTGATTTGACACAAAGTGGAATGCCCTTTGACTCATTAATCTGAGTGGGTAGTGTTTTTATCTTTGACCACAATTTGACATACTCAATTGGGACTACTCCATTTTTTAGGTCAGATTTATGAATATGCTGGGTTTATTTTTTTCAACTGCCTTATCTTGGTTATAGTAAAGTGAAATAGCCTGGCCAAAAATAGCGAAAGTATCATCCTTTTGATTGGTAACAATTCCATATCTTCTTAGGAAATCAGTCCAAATTAGGATATCATAATCCATATTTAGCAATAGTATAGCAGATGTTGTTACTACAATAGATCTGAATCTGAGAGGTATGGTGTGGTATGCACCCTACTAATTTAGTTGTATGCACTCTGGATGTTCTAATTTTCCTAACAGTCAGCAATATTGGGCGCAATTTTCAGTTTTTTAACCAACTTTGTGCCAAATATATTAATAGGAGCACCACTATTGATGATGGCCTGAACATGCACCTTGATTACTGCTATGTCCACATAAGTACATTCAGAGTAGTTTTCAGAGGTATTTATTGTATGAATGCTGTGATTGATGCCCAATTCCAGGTGTGATCTCAAGCTTGAGCAAATATCTGGAAAGTTATCTGTTAAGGTCTTCATGGGAATAGCTACTTGAATGTTGTTAAGCTTAGGTAGGTTGGTTAAACATCTGGGTTGGAGGTCTAAATCCTGATCAATAATCTGTTTTTCATAAGGTTTTGATACCTCTGCTTGGGCTTCTTTAGTAATTTTCAAGTTTAGTTGCTTTTGCTGTGGCACGAGTAGTGATTATCATGACATCATTAGCTACAATATGGTGGAGGTTATCTTTGGCAACATCTTTTGCCCTAAAGAGCTCGCCAGGGTCAGGTGGAATGGTTTGATCATCGGTGGAGTTAAAGCATTCCACCTCTACTCCATCTGCTCTTTTCCCGCCTCACTATCACTCTTCATTTCTAGAGCAACGGTGACCCCAGGCTTTTAGTTGGACCATCTGTAGCATTGATTATCAAAATGTCCCATTTGACTACAGTTTTGGCATGTAATCGGCCCTTTTTGCTGCTTTTGCTCAAATTTTTTGATTTGTAGTTTGGAAATTTTTCAACCTGGTTTGACATAATGTTATTTTTTGGGCCCAAAAAGTTGGGAATTTTTGCTGATAATTGGACCGATTAGGGGTATTGAAATTATGGGAACATTTTTTCAAGTAATTGGTAAGCTCTTGGATTTCCAAAATTCCATTGAATGCAGGTATTATGGCATTGTGCAGTTTACAGAAGGGCATAACTGCACGCTCCATTGCAATCTTGGCGTCAAACTTATCTATTGCATTGCACCCACGCAGAACTTGTGCCTCATGGAAGAATCTATCAGCAAAGTCCATAATAGTCTCATTTTGCTCGAATTTAATATTAAGAAGAATTCTTTCTCAGGTTTTTAATTTCTTAGGCCCTCCAAACTGTTTTGTCACTGCAATTTTGGAATTCATATAGGACCATTCGTCACCCAAGTAGGGCATAACGTGGTCACAGCTATGGGTGTCAAATGAGTTAATCTGTGCTGATCCTTTTGCATGGTCTGATGCTCCCCTCATTGCTTTTTCAAATAGCTTGAGGAAAGAGTGAATGTTCCCATCCTTATTTAACTTTGGTAAAATCAATGTTTTGAAGTTATCTCAGTCTGTTTTGGGCATATGGGCTGTACTTCTTCTTGAACGTCTTGGTGTATCATTGCTTGTAATCAGCCCTATTTCCCATTAGGGAGTATCTGGAGTTGGGACTGATGCCAGGACTCTAGGCATATAACGGATGTTTAAAATATCAGTTTCTGCATTGGTGTCAATTTCCAATAATTCAATTTCATGATATTGCTCCAAAATACTGACTTCTGATGCTTGAATTTGGCCCTTAGTTGTTTTTCAAACTGTTTTTGGAGAAATAAGCAGAGGTTTTTCCTATTTCTCCTTTGTTGGAGCTGCCTGAGCACTGGCAGCTTTGATTTTTGAGAGATTCAAATTTTTTCAAGGTTTTCATACTCCTCCTTAAATAAAGTTTGATTGGTCGTTATGCTTTTAATATCTTTGGCCATACTGTCTCGTAGGGAATTTGTATTTGATAATTGCATTCTGAGTTCCCAATTCTCCTGAGTAATTTCAGTATTTCTGACCTGAAACCTTGACACCTGTAAAAATTTACTTGTGGTTGTTGTCAGCAAGCAACCTAGTAACCTTTTTACCGCACAGGTTCAGTTTCCTCATGCACTTAGTTGTGTTGTATAATAAAATAATTATTAATTGATAAGAGTATGGAGACTATTATTCATAGTTGAGTATAAATTAAATTTTGGCCTAACGCTCAGCCAGTATTCCTGATTAAATACTCATGAAGTCATACTTTTAGGTTTTTGTTCCCTCACTCTTGTCCAACTAATCTTCGCTGAGATACTCCAGTGACAGTCTCTTTGGTCCAACACACAGTCAGCAGCTATCCTCAAATGTGGTTCCTTCTTCTCTAGATCCCTGCTCAGATCTTTACTCTTTTCTCTAAAAGTCTTCCAATTATTGCACACACCAAAAATATCCTTGAGACAGAACAGCAAAATGGAAGCTGATGATAGTTTAACAATATACCAAATGAATAACCTTAGAACTAAATAACTCTTATTATCTAACTCTAAATATACTGTTTTTTATTATAGTGAATCCTAGGGAATATATATAGTGGGGAATTCAGCTGTCTAACCCTCAGTTAACACCTCTTCAATAAAACAGCAGCCGTTGCCATTATATCACCCATCCTTATCTTAGCAGTGATGGTTTCCCCATCCTGGCTAGGATTCCGTCATTGGACATCCTCAAGACCTCTAATGGAAAGAGTCAGAAAATATGTCGTCATTTTCCTCTCAATCTAAGTGAACCACCCATATTTGGCTAGCTACCTGCTTAGGTAATGAGACTTATTACCCATTATGGCAGGTGTTGGGATTTTTGCCCATATTCCCAGCCTGCTAGTTTACCTGGTATCGCTAGGGGAAAATTCCCTAAGGCAAAGTGAATCAGAAATTGGTTGGCTCAAGTTTTGGAGGAACTATGTTTGGGGGATTTTGGGATATTCGCCTGGTCCTATCTATTGAGGTTTGATCTGGACGAATACTTAAGATCTCATTGGGCAGAGCTGCCAACGAAATAGGGGAATCTGATAGTGATTAACTATCAGGTGTACTGATTTAGATAGGTTGGGTTTTATAATTAACTGATTGGGAATGAATAGCAAGTTGCAAGGTGAGTGATGCCACCTGCAACTAGCAAATTAATTGTTTGGTGAGTGACCTGCCATAATGGGTAATAAGTCCCATTACCTAAGCAGGTCGCTAGCCAAATATGATTGGTTTGCTGCATTGAGAGGAAAATGTTAGGGACACATTTTCTGACTCTTTCCATTTAAGGTCTCAAGGATGTCCAACAACGGAATCCTAGCCAGGATAGGGAAGACCATCACTGCTGAGATGAGGATTGGTGATTCAATGGCAATGGCTGCCATTTCATTGAAAAGGTATCGACTGAGGGTTAGACAGCTGAATTCCCCACTATATAATTCCCTAGGATTTATTATAATATAAAAACATTATCTACAAAACATTATTAGTAATATTATCAATTTGATGTACAGTTAGACTATCAGCTTGTATTGTGTTGTTTTATCTTAATGATATTATTGCAGAGGGCAATAATTGGAAGACTCTCAGAAAGAAGAGTAAAGATCTAAGCGGGGATCTAGAGAAGAAGGAACCACAATCAGGGATAGCTGCTGACTGTGTGTTGGGCTGAGAGAGATTGTCACTGGGGTATCTCAGTGAAGATTGGGTGGACAAGAGTAAGGGAATGAATCCCTACGAGTACAACTTCACAAGTATTTAATTTGAAATACTGGCCAAAGCAGTAAGCCAAAATATAATACACACTCAGGTATGGATACTAGTCTCTATACTATTATCAATTAATAATACATTCTATTCAACGCGAAGAAGTGCACGATGAAATCAAACCTGTGCAGTAAAAAGGTTACTGGGTTGCTTACCAATAACAACCAAAGAGTAAATTTTTACAAATTTGGTGCTCACTACAGGGGTAGTTGAGTGAAAAATCCATAATAATGTTGTACAAAGAAGAGCTACGCAAACTGTGGACTGATACAGCCACTGTAAACCAGAATGCCTTAAACTCAGCAGACCATTGGGAGTTCGCGGCCTTGGAAGAACAAGTCGCCAAGGTGGAGGAAGGAGTATAGAATGTAGCCAGCTTTGGGAAAGAGTTACTCAGCAAATTAAACTCGTTGAAGAAGAAAGAAGGGGACCTCATTCAAGAGGTCTTATACCTAAAAATGGAGCGAGAAGCAGATCGCGTTTGTTAAAGAAAATTTGGAGTAAATATTGAAAAATTAATCAAACAAGTGGAGGAACTAAAGCTCACAGATGTGCTGGTGAGCCCAATATGGCAAGCGAGGCCAAAGAGAGAAGTCCTCACATGATACTTGGTAAGTCAAATACCTCAAGAAAACATGCTGCCCGCTTTTAATGCCATATTGGAGATGACGCCCAAAGTCACTCCGCAAGTTATCCAATTAGCCAAACTGAGAGAATCGTCCAGAAAAGACTTGAAGGAATTTAGGGCAACGCCAAAATTGCCAACATTTCATCGGGACAACACCCCAGCATTTTTCTGACTGTTAAACATGACCATGAATGGCTATGGAGATTGTCAAAAGGCGTTGATGGTCATGAGCTGCCTGGACACAGACTGTCAAAACTTAGTGTTACCTCACCTGGAGGGGGACAGCTGGTCATATGCAGAGGCAAAGGTGGTCATCATGAAGGAGTTTGGGAGTCTGACATGTTTGTCATAACGCAAGAAAGACTTTATGGGAATCCAGTTCCAAAAGACAAGTCTCTTGCTAGCTTTGCAGATAAGTTTTACCAGGAGTCACAGACCTGGCTGGAACAAAAGTATTGGACAACTATGATGCTAGAATTGCTTTGAAAGCGGCCCTTCATCCCTATCATGATTTGCAATGTATGATGTCTTCCATGTTTGCAACAGAAATAACTACCTCACAAATGGTAGATAACCTGAAGTTTTTGGGAGCGACATTTGATGCTCCAAATAGAAGCTTCAAGTCCAATCTGGTATGAAATTCAAATCCCCCTGAAGGGAAATGAAGGAGCTAAGGAGGCTACCAATATAACCGTGATGGGTAATAAACCCAAAGAATTCAGACAGTTAAACAAGAAGGAGAAGGTCTGCTATCAGTGTGGCGGGAAAGGACATTTTTCCATACACTGTAAAAAGCTGAAGGATCAGATTAACGTGGTACAGGTCAAGGAGACAGCAGCCACCAAGGATTTGGGAAAAGGGCCTGCAGCCTAGACAAGGAACAGTCTAGAGCTGTGGAGAAACCTGTTCCTCTTGATAACATGAATGAAGAAATTGACATTAGCAATCTGTTCATTTGATGACGAGCAGGATCATCTATATCAAGTGGTCAATATGGATGTGAATGCGTGACTAGAGCCAGGGAGAAGAGAATTGACCTAAAGATAATCCAGGAAGTTTCTCGGCCATATGCCTGACAACTGGTGGTCAAGATTTGAACCGCTGAGAATCCTGAAGAGTTATCTGACATCCATTTAGATGAGGCTAATCTGTCTATCCCCTCAGCGTGATCAAAAAATTGTTTCTTGAATTATTGGCACAAATTATTCACACTCTAGATTCGGATAATAACGCCGCCATTCACTCAGTAAACACTATATTACAATACTCTGAGTGTACATATATAGATATACAAGTTATCGAGTTAGGTGAGGGTGATTGTCAACAGCGGAGCGCCCATCAATATTGTCTTGACCAAGCTGGTAAAGAGGATGAAGATCTCGCCGGACATGGAACTAAAGAGAGAATATGGGACAGATGGGACGAACACCACCATTTTTTGTGGAGCATATAGTGCGCTGCCACTACAATTTGGGTCATTGGTGGTATCTGCGCCAGCCATAGTTTTGGCGAACCAAAACTACAACATTCTGATAGGAATGGAGTTTCTACGGAAATATGGAGTTAAGTGTAACTTTGAGGATAATATGTTACCCATCTTGGGTCAGATGTTACCATTGGTATACCAGAAGGATGAAGAAGCTCCATTGAAGCGGAGAAACAACTTCATCAATCTGATATATGATGTCAGCATTGCCCTGATTTGATACCAATTAGTTATTAGGAAGTGACGTGAAATGCCAGCAGAAATCCTAGAGAAATGGGAAATTCAACTAAGGATCAAGAATGAGAGGACCATACCCGGCCAGATCACAGATGATAGTTGACACAGGGTTGACATTAGAGATTCCTGAGCTGTTGATGGGGAAGTCAGAAGCCCCTGGAAGAAGTCCAGAGTGGAGCCATGGGTGGCTCCTGGGATAATAATGCCGGGCCATGAAGAAATTCGAGTTCTCCTGGCAATTTGAGTGAAAAACTGATGAAGATCAAGAGGAATCAGATCATCGCATTTATTCATCTGATCCTGACGGCCAAATTGAGAAGATTCCATGATTTTGGGTCTCTTGACAAAATGGGATTACTAGCTGGGGTAGCCAAAAGTATCAACCTATTGGTTGATTATAAGCAGCTCACTAATCTGTCAGAAGGCCAGTAAGAGGAGGTGCTCAAACTATTCAAAAAGTATTGGGAAGTGTTCGCTCAGGATGACCACAATTTGGGATGCACACGAGATGTGATCCACAAGGTCAACATTGGTGAAAATTTTCCAATAAGGATAAGACCGATCTGAAGATTGAAAGCAGATGAAGTGGTAGTGGAGGATGAAATCAGCAAATTAGTGAAGCATGGGCTTCTAGTTCCGTTGTCAGGTCCCTGGGCGAGTCTGATTATGGTTGTGAAAAGGAAGGATGGATTAAACTGGGTGGTGATTGACTACTGAAGGCTGAATAAAATTATAAGAAGGATTTGTATCCCCTACTGAGGATTGACGATGCACTAGATCGTTTAAGAGAAGCGAAGTATTTCTACACAATGGAGCTGATCTCAGGATATTGGCAGATTGATTTGACAAAGGAAGACCAGGAAAAATGCGTCATTATTACCACGCAGGGGCTATACCAACCGACAATGATACCCCAGGGTCTATGCAATGCACCTGCAACGTTTCAGAGGGCCATGGATGCAATATTAAGCAACTTGAAGTTGTTGTGTGTCCTGGTATATCTGGACGATATCAATGTGTTCAGTAGGACATTTACTGATTACCTCCACCACTTGGAAGAAGTATTTAAGTGACTATCCGCGGCTAACCTAAAGATCAAGCCAAGGAAGTGCCACTTCTTTAAGAAAGAGTTGAAATACCTGGGATTTGTAATCAACTCAAGTGGATTACAGCCGAAAACCTAGAAGATAGCAGCTATAGAGCGTATGGCTGTACCAAAGAGTGTTTGAGACATCCAAGTGCTCCTTGGGATGGTCAGATACTACAAAAGATTATTTGGGACTTTACCCAAATACCCAAGCCATTATTCCATTCATTAAAGGATCCAAAAAAAGGATTCATATGAAATGAAGAGGCCCAGGACTCCTGTGATGAGTTACGCCAGTATTTGATAGATTTGCCAATTTTGAAATATCCAAATTTTGATTGGGATTATATCATTAAAACTAATGCTTCATTGATGGCGATCAGAGCCATACTGAACCAAGTAGACAAGCTTGGGGATGAACATCCGGTGGAGTATGTGAGCCAGACACTATTAGCTGCTGAGAGGAACTACACCATGACTAAGAATGAATACCTTGCGGTCATTTATGCATGCAAGCAGTTTTGGGTGTACATCCATAGAACGCACTTCAAGGTGGTGATGGACCACTCTTTGCTGCGTTGGCTGTAAAATTTAAGAGAGCTGGAAGGATGACTGGCCTGATGGGCACTTAAGCTTCAGGATTATGATTATGAAATAGTCCACTGAGCGGGGGCTTCTCAATAGAATGCAGATAGCTTATCACAGTTGCCAATGGTCCAGTGTTATACCTGCAAGCGGATGAACTATTCCAGAGAATGGTCAAAGGAAAATTGGGGATGAGCCCCATGAAATCCAAGGTGCACTTCGAAAAGCAATGGAAAACACCAAGACTATGGATGGACAAGTATTCAAGATGATCAATGAGAAGCAGCTATTAATCCCAAAACTGTCAGAAAGAGCAGCAATAGTACAAGCAGCTCACAAGGTTGTCAGACATGGAGGCCTGAGGAAAACAAATGACCATATTCGCCAGTATTATTACTTGGAATCAATCAGCTACGATGTTGTGGATTATCTGGCTTGTTGTGTGGAGTGCCAGCTGCACAAATCACTAAGAATACAACTGGATACTGACTGGTCTTCCCTATATTTTCCTGGAACAACGTGTCCATTGATGTGCTGGGACCGCTGATGATGAGCACAGTAGGAGTCAATTACATCATAGTTGCCACCGACCATCTGACAAGATGGGTCGAGAAAAAGGCTTTAACCAGAGTAGATGCTACCAGTACTGTGAGGTTCATCCTGGATCAAGTGGTATATCAGCATGGATGTCCGCAGGTCCTGATTAGTGACAATGGGACCAAATTTAAGTCTCATATGATCCTGAGGTTAAACGAAATGTATGGGGATCTGAGGAGTCATGTCAGTAACATACCAGCCAGAGACAAATGGACTGGTAGAATGGGTCAATGGAACGCTGGCCGCGACGCTGAGGAAGCTAGTCGCAGGGAGAACTTCTGCGTGGGGAACATACCTGAGTTCAGTGACGTTTGCCTACAATATTAGTCATTATACAGCGACGGGAAAGATGTTATTTGAATTATTATATGAAATAAAGGCCACATTGCCACCAATTTAGTTTGGTGGTGGAACCTATGTCATGAATGTGTACTAAGTAATACATGAACTGACAGATGAGTATCCTGATCAATATGTAATTGCAAGCATTCAATACAACCTTGAAGAAAAGGATATGAACGAAATAGATGGATGACAAGAATTGATCAGCATTAGAAGAATATCAAGTAGGGGAAAGAGTTGTCTATTGCGATATGCATAGTTTTGGGTAAAGGAACAAATTAGATGCATTGTGGTCAGGCCCATTTGAAGTAATCGCCAAGACAGCAACTGATGCTTAATCCATCAAGAATCACTTAGATGGAAGAGTTGTGAATCGAGTTCATGCTAAGTATCTAAAGCGTTGGATCAATGAAAAAATAAAAGAGTTCCCAAAGGACTGATGAACCATTATGTTGGTCATGTCCTGAGGATTAGTTCAAGTCCAAAAAAAGGACCTCTGAACCAATCTAGATGGTTAAGTCCAAAAAAAGGACCTCTGAACCATGGAAAACTGGCAGGTTTAAGTACCCAGGACCCAGTTTGGGGGAAAAGATGGACCGCTGAACCAAAACAAGGTCAAGTCCAAAAATAAAAAGAAGAATAAAGATAAAAAATTGATAAAAGATATGGGGAAAGATTATAAAATGCATTGATAAAAAGCCGCTATATTTTTTTTAATTTTTATTTTTTTTGATTGTCCTTGGTACAGGGATGACTCACCTATTTCACCTCTTGGGGGAGGGAGGATGGATCAAGGTAGGAATGAATAGCCCATCAAAATCAATATGCAATTGGATGCAAGTGAGGGTGAGACCTACATGAAACCACATTTATTGTGTGGGTGCCAAGCCCTGAGAGAAAGCGACTAGGGGAAGGGAAATTGAGATGTCAGAGGAAGCCAATCGCAAAACCCCAGAGTGGGGAGAAAAGCAACGGTATAAATTTGAGACAATTGGCAAATAACCCCAAGTAATCCTGATATGGTACCAGAGCTAAAAGATTAGTCTTGAGCGCCTGACGATGGGCTTCATCAAGATCTCCAGACATGTGGGCCAGCAACAAAGAAGGGATGCTTGACGGGGGTTTCCAAATCATGCCCCCTATAAATGCCATCAGTGGAAGATACCAATGGGAAGCTCCAGAGAAAAGATAGTTGTGCAGAGAGCGGATTGCATCATGCAAATGGCGACTATGGGCTTCTCAGAAACTAAAACGAACAAATGGTGGAACCCAGGCAAGGCTGGAAGCTTTGTGGACCAACTTCAAAGAACTTTACCAGCAAAGCGAAGAGCATAAGTGGCAGTATCCTGATCCAGAAGGTTATCAAGATTAGAGGGATTCAGTGCTAAAGTCAAAGCCTCGGTGACTTGGGCCCAGAGTTCAGCATAGGGGAGCTCAAAGTGAATACTGTTACCGATTGAGAGCTTGGAGACCAGAACAGTGGGTTTGTAATATTGACTGAGTCAGAAGAGGAACTCAGGGAGCAGGTCTGACCAAGCCAGAAATAAACGATCCAGAGCAACCAGCATAATCTCTGGAGCATCTATGACAATGTTTGGAGCATCAGCAAAAGGAGCTGAATCCAGGAGAGTTTTAAAGTCCAACTCTGGAATTGACAGCAGAGAAAGAGTCAGCCAAGAGTTGTTTGAAATGATAGCAAGCCTGGGTTTGGAGGGATTAGTTACCATTTCTGGTAATTTGGTGGAAGGACTAGCCACTTGCGCCAGACTAGGAAAATGTGTCCTGGAAGGACCCTAAAATAGGTTCCTTCAAGAATCTTAACTCATCTGATGGAAGAGACGTAGTCTCTGGAACAGACAAACTATTGAGGAGCTGCTGGTAGCGCAACTCAGAATTTGACATATGAGCTGGACAAGAGGGGAGATGTCAGACTTATATAAAAGTTGCATAATGCACTCTACAATCCATTAAGCTCCAATTTTGGAGAAATTAATATCAAAATTAATGAGATAAGCTCTCCGAGGGAAGAATTAGGAATGTCTTAAGCCAAGAGGTTATGAGCAAAATAACAAGGGCAAATAAGAAATAAGCATTTTTAATTGAGCCATGAAATGAACATTGACAGCAAGAGTCTCCTGTCTAGGATGAAGAGAAAATCAGGAAATCAATGATGCCAGACCAAGAATCCTGAATATAACAGTGGGTCATATACCCTTATGGGGGGGGGGGGAAAACTGGATCCTGGGCTAATAATGTCACGAATAAATTGATCAGCCTGGCATGAAAGCAGGTCTTGGGGACCGCGCTCTGAGAAGGCAGTAGTGAGGAGGAAGAGGAAGAACGCCGTATGCTGAAGGTCATCTCAAGCAGCATTGAGTATTGATGAGTGTACTCCGCTTGAACCAATGGAGTATTTGACCAGGTGTCTGAAGTGGTGTTCTCATGCCAGGTCCTCTTCTCGCTGGAAATCTAGGCAAGAGGGGAGATGTGTTGGTATTTTTGCCTCCATATTCCCAGGATGCCAGATTACCTGGTATCGCTAGGGGAAAATTCCCTAAGGTGAAGTAAATCAGAAATTTGTTGGCTCAAGTTTTGGAGGATTTACGTTTGGGGATTTTAGAAATTCGCCTGGTTGTGTCCATTGGAGATTGATCTGGATGAATACTTAAGATCTCATCAGGTGGAGTTGATGACGAAATAGGGACATCTGATAGCAATTAACTATCAGTGTACCAATTGGGATTGGTCAGGTTTCATCACTGACTGTTTGGGAACGAATAGTAAGTTGTGAGGTGAGTGATGCCGCCTGCAACTAGAAAATAGATTAGTTGGTGAGTGACCTGGCAGAATGGGTAATAAGTCCCATTACCTAAGCATGTCGCTAGCCAATTATGGTTGGTTCGCTTAGATCAAGAGGAAAACGTTAGGGACACGTTTTCTGACTCTTTCCATTTGAGGTCTCAAGGATGTCCAACAACGGAATCCTAGCCAGGATAGGGAAGACCATCACTGCTGAGATGAGGATGGGTGATTCAATGGCAACAGCTGCCATTTCATTTAAGAGGTGTCAACCAAGGGTTAGGCAGCCAAATTTCCCTTGTATAATTCCCTAGGATTTACTATAATAAAAAATTATCCACAAAAACATTATTAATAATTTATTATCAATTTGTTGTATAGTTAGACTATTAGCTTCTATTGTGTTGTTTTATCTCAATGATATTATTGCAGAGGGCAATAATTGGAAGACTCTCAGAGATAAGAGCAAAGATCTAAGGGGGATTTAGAGAAGAAGGAACCACAATAAGGGATAGCTGCTGACTGTGTGTTGGGCCAAGAGAGATTGTCACCGGGGTATCTCAATGAAGAACAGGTGGACAAGAGTATAAGGAACAAATCCTTATGAGTACAACTTTACAAGTATAATCAGAAATACTAGCCAAAGCGTTGGGCTATAATATAATTCCCTTAACTACAGATAATAGTCTTCATACTATTATCATTAAATAATACATTCTATACAACATGACAAAGTGCATGAGGAAATTGAACCTATGCAGTAAAAAGTTTACTGGGTTGCTTACCAATAACAACCAAAGACTAAATTTTTACAGCAGGTCACTCACCAACTGATCAATTTGCCAGTTGCAGGTGGTATCACTCGCCTCACAACTTGCTATTCATTCTCAATCAGTCAGTGATGAAACCCAACCAATATCGATCAGTACACCTGATAGCTAATTACTATCAGATGCCCTATTTCATTGGCAACTCCACCTGATGAGATCTTAAGTATTCGTCCAGAGCAATCCCCAATGAATATGACCAGGTGAATATCCTAAAATCCCCCAAACATAGTTACTTTTAAAGTTCAGGTCAACCAATTTCCAATTCACTTCTCCTTAGGGTATTTTCACTTAGCAATACCAGGTAATCTAGCAGGCTGAGAATATGGGCAAAAATCCCAACAATCCCCCCTCTTGCCTAGATTTCCAGCGAGAAAAGGACTGGGGCATGAGAACACCACATTAGACACTTGGTTAAATACTTCATTGGTTCAAGCGGAGTACACTCATCAATACATAATGCTGCTTGGGATGACCTTTGGCATACAGCATTCTTCCTCTTCCTCCTCGCTACCACCTTCTAAGAGTGCAGTCACCACAATCTACTGTCATGCTGGGATGATCAATTTACTCATGACAATATTAGTCCTGGGATCCGGTTTCCCCCCTGTTAGATTTTGATGGTTGACTCAAAAATAAACCCTTTGAGAAAACCATCAATGCTGATAGATTACTTCCATTGATAGATCCTTTGATTCTCCCAATTCATCTGCATAATTTGATAAATCAGATTCACCTCATAACCGCTCTAATTGCATCTGAGGTGCCTAATTATCGTAGCTAATAATAGCTATGATATTATTATATTATGGCTGATTATGGGTACACTTGGGTGCAAAGCAGTCCCACAGCATTAACTAAATTGCACCTCCTAAATTAGTACATTAATCTTAATGCACTAAGGTGGAAGTTGGGTTCAATTTAATAAAATTGATAATAAAGCACTTAAAAATAGATGTCCCAATTATACTTTTCTTTCTCGTTGCAAACACTTTTGCAACCCATACAATAAAAGACTAAATCTAGTTTGATAATCTCATAGAGGGGATTAGTCTGCGCCCATGTCCGGGATCAGTTGGGCAAGCAAGGCAAGAGGAGCAGGTGGAAGGCCCATGGCCTCTAACGTTCGAAAACGCCCCAGAGAATCTGGCGGAATAGAAAAAAATCTAAAAAAACTGGCGGTCACAATTTCCCCAGAGATACTCACGTGGCAAGCACAATGCAACCAGTACATCAACACGCCACACTCCCAGCCACTTTCTTCAGTGGAATTTGGAGTCTGTGTGTATCTGGACATCCAAAAAATGGCCTTATGGGAAAAATTTTGTGAAGATGTACACAAAATTTTCCCAACCGCGGTGTACGTTGCACCTCACTCCATGTCGCATGGTTGGCTGGACCTAGGTTTCGAAAGCAAAATAGCAGCAGATGAGGCTGCAGCGGTGTGCATAGTGGTCAACCTCCCCGAAGGGCAATGGGTCATCGAAACCAAATGCACCAGATGGACAAAATCAAACCAAATTTTCCTCACGTTTGACTTTTTGCCTACTACAGTAAAACGTGACATTTTGGAGCAACACCTGAAAGATGGTCTCGCCATATATGGCAAAATACAATCTTTTGAAATGCAACGTTTTATGCTGATGCCACACCTATGCACTGGCAAAGCAATCACAGTTCTGACCCCAACTGAGGAGATCACAAAGGACCTAACCCAGATCCCACACTCCACCTTTATTGACATCACAGGGCATACCACCCACCCATTCCAGGTAACCTTGGACAGCGCGCCCCCCATTTGCACCCACTGTGATGTGTTTGGCCATAAGGCGCACACATGCCCCATCAAGGAGGGCATCACATTCCAAGAGCACCCCTCAGCGGCCATGGCCAGCGGAGAGGTGCACTACAAACCAACTGCAAGCACCAAGGAGGCTTTCCCGTGGGGAGCACAAGGCTAATACCTATTGGTAAAGCCATTTCCCCGCAGGAGCGGAAGAAGGCCAAGCAGGCCTGTAGGGCCGCGGCCAAGGAAGCGGCCAAGGCCACCACCACCATCCCACACTCACAACGCCAGGAGGACATGGAGACCTTCGCGGCGGAAGCAACTTGGGAATCCATCACCCAATCAGATTGGGAGGCCCATGCCGAGTGGGCCACTAAATCTGAGGATCTGATGGGAGATTCGATCTCACCCAATCGCTGCACCCAAGCTCTGGTCAAAACCAACTTGGGACCTATCCCAACCAAAAAATTTTTTTTGCCCCACTTGACGGTGCACCAAACTTATCTGCACCGCAAAAAATTTGTCTGACATCAGGAAAACAAAAAGTGAAGGCCAAAGCCAACGTGATTCTTTCCGCAAAAATTAACAAAAACCCCAATAGCGTTGCTGCTAACACCCACACTGCTGTGAAAGCCCGTGGGGACCTGGAAGAGGCTGGTGGGCCCGGGGCCCACCCCTCGCACCTAAAGTGCAATGGGGGAAACCTTCACTCTAGGGATGCTGAATATCGCTGGACTTAAGGCCTCCCCATCCCAGGCTAGGAAACTGAGTTTTTTACAAAACAATTTACCTGTGGATATCCTAGCCATCCAGGAGTCCCACTGTCCCTGAGGTTCTGAGGAAGCTTGGAAAACAATGCTCCTACCATCCCTATCTCTTTGGTTGAAGCACTGTGGGGTGCTAATTTGGAAAAACAATTTTTTCAAATTCACATCCTCAGAAATATTCCTAAATGGCTGAGTGCTCAATGTCACCTTCTCATGGGCTGACGTTGCACACACAATAGTCAACATTTATGCCCCAAACGGTGCACACGAGTGTCAGGAATTTTTCTCATCGGTCAAATCCCTCCTGCTACCCCCCAATTCTTTCCTAGTTGGTGACATGAACTGTTGGCTAACCTCACCAATGGACTGGTGGCCACCATCACCCCACACCCCACAGGGTCACATAGAACTACGCATTCTAAAAGCCACCCTTGGGTTAATGGATGTGCTGCCGCAACATGCCCCACTTCTCAAAAACATGATGTGTCCCCACGTCCACAATGGCCAATTAAGGTCCATGACCTGCATCGACCTTATTCTAATGCCAGCAAATTCCAACCCCACATCTCCCACTTCAAAACAACGAAAATGGAATTCTCCGACCACTGACTGGTCTCAATAACATACCACTTACCCGTCACAGTTGCAAAGGCCCCACATTGGTGCAAAATCTGCCCCCCGAGCTTGCATCACCAGGATTTTCCATGTGGGTGAAAGAGGCAACTTTGGCAAAATCGTTTGTTGCACCATTTTGTGTGGACCCTATTTCCACATGGGCAACTTTCAAAGAAGACACCATCCGCCACTATCGCCATCTCTCATCCAGGTGCTCACGAGCCACATCAGCAGTTATCTCACGCGCGCTGGCGGAATTGGCCCACTTGGAGTCCAACATTCCAGCCAGAGGATATAGCCCTGCATGGGGCTGGAAGTGGGCGGAGGCAGCCGCCCACCTCGACGCACTCAAAAGGCAACACAAACATTGGGTTTGTGTCCAATACAGGGCCACACGCATCATTAAAGGTGATAAGTGCACCGCATACTTCTTTAAAAATTTTTTGCACCACGCCAGAGCGTGGCCTGCACACAGGTGCAAAGATCGGATAATTCCATTGCAGACACACTGGCTGAAGTGGCAATCGAAACGCAAAGATATTACTCCAAGTTATACTGAGCTGAACCAATTCAGCCGGCTGAAATGGCGGATTTTCGCAACTGAGCTCATATCCGCACCATTTTCCAATACCCAGAAATAATGAATTTAATTACTCCAAACAAATTATGGACAGCCATTCACGGTGCGCCAAACCAAAAATGCCCAGGCCCAGATGGCATTCCATATGAGTTCTACAAAAAATATTTTAAATATATATCCCCACTGCTGCTAGCCTTACACAACCAAAGCCTGTTGGAAATGCGCCTCCTACCAGGAGGACATGAGGCCTTTACTGTCACACTCTTCAAGAAAGGGGATAAGCTTGACTTAGCCAACTGGCGCCCCATTTCTCTAACAAACACAGACACCAAAATTTTAACCAAAATCATGGCTAACCGTTTAGGGACTGTAGCATCTGCCACCATCTCCCCAGAACAATTCGGTTTCATCCCCAGAAGGTCAATTTGGGATAATGTGCACTCTGTGGCTAATGTGTGTCAGTCCACAGCCTCTGGGCACTTGTATTCTTGGACCAACAAAAGGCCTATGATAGAGTAAACAGGGAATACCTAAGGGCCTGCCTCCATCAATTCCGCCTACCCCCCGCTTCATAAACTGGGTGATGCTGCTCACGGAATCTGCAACAATAGCAGTGCGTGGCCCAGGCTTCCTAACGGAAGTAGTCCGCCCTCAAAGGGGCCTGCGACAAGGGGACCCCCTCAGCCCACTCTTATACAACTTCAGCCTTGACCCACTACTGCGAAATGTGAATGCCCACCTCACTGGGGTCCATGTGCCAGGCCAAACCCCAGTCAAGATGATGGCATTTTCAGATGATTGCGTGGTGGGGGTGTCCAATAACAAAGATGCATGCGCGCTTGAAGCCCTCATCCAGGAATATTCCTGGGTAAGCAACGCGGCACTGAATGCCTCCAAAACTGAAATCATCCTCCTTGGTCGGTTTCAGAACTGCTGGGCCCCAGCAAGTAGTTCCCAACCAGGCCCATCTGCTCGCCCACGTCCACGCCTTACTAACTCAACACACACCGCTCCACTGGTGCTCCCCTTTGTGCCACGTCCTACCATAGGACCGGTATGCCATCTGGGCGTGTGGATGGAGGCAGGAGGATACGCATCAGCAGTAATGGAGTGCCTTATACTGGACAACGTGACGAAGCAAATCGCCTCTCTCAGAGCCCACCCTACTACCCTCACTGGCAGGGTTGTTCTTGCCAACTCTATGCTCCTATCCAAAGTCTGGTTTGGAGCCCACGCCATCCCCTTCTCCCCAAGCTTCTTCAAATCCCTGTATGCTTTGCTACAAGGATGGCTTTGGTCAGGCCGCCCTCCACCAGTACGGCTAGAGGTCATGTTTGGCCCTCATCATCATGGTGGCATGGGCCTTCTTGACTTCAAAGCCCATGCTGCCAAGATCCTGGGCACCTGGATCGCGGCCATCACCACTCCTACACTCCCATCCCAACACTGGTCCCGCGCAGCCTGCTCCAACTTCTCCTGAGCCTTGGGCCTCAACAATCCATCAAACCCACACTCCCTGATGAAATACCTCTCATCACACACATTGGCCACAGGTCCTCACGGGACTAAAACCCACTACAAACGAATCCTACTCTCCATGTGAAGCGCAGAGTGGAGAATTCGTATTAGTGGACATACAACCTGAAGAGGCCGCCCATCTCCTCAGTTCACACAAGAGGTACAGGGGCTACCCATCCATGATGGCATGATCCCCATTCGACCCCAAGTCTTATCCAGGGTGGACTACCTGGACATGATGGACATCCCTTATTCCACTGAGACCCAAAAGACTATCTGGAAATACGCACACCATCCTCTGTTGCAGCCTCAAGTCCGCTCCCATGTGTGGCGCTGCCTGAGGTGGGTGTATCATACAGCTGAGCGCTCTAATGCTTTACACTCATCCTGTGTCGTGTGTGGCCAGTATGGAACGCTGTTCCACCGCCTGGAGAAGTGTCCTACCTCTAAAGTGATATGGCGCGAAGTCCAACGTCTGCTAGGCCAGGATCAAACGCATCCCTTCAGTCTGTCAAGAGATAGTTTGCTTCATCAATGGCCTCCCCCCTCCCACCCTCCCTCCGTGCTCTGGTGGTTGCAATCGCCATGTGGACTATCCACACAATTGTCTTGGATGCCATCGCTGGCTCTATCCCCACCCTCCCTGAAGCTGTCCACAGATTCTGGTCTCATCTGGTGGACCACTTTCAAGTGTGGATGTTTGGATATCTCCCACCGCATCGCTGACAGCTGGTCTCCTCCTGGTTCCCAGTCTGGTTCATCAAATCAGACCCCTTCCTCCACACGTGCTCAGTAGTGGCTACGGCCCCTTCACACGTTCCCTCCCCCTCCCCATAAGTGGCGTTCCCGCTGGCAACAAGAGATAGCATCGCGTCTCTGGGGTGCCTCACCTGGTACTAAGTTTTGTCTTGTCTGAGTCATATTTGGAAGTGTCCATCCCATGGTCGGCCTTCCCCACAATAAATTAAATAGATGTCCCAATTATGGGTGTACTTAGTGCTATTGAGAGGCCTTCTGACATCCCAAATTGGGATGC